>PVJX010014567.1:0-44576 GCA_004027295.1 Dolichotis patagonum | reverse complement strand
TGCTTTACCACTTAAAAGCAGCATTTCTTGTGGCTTATGAATGCTTTTTAAAATCAGTTTACTAAATTGATTTCTGGATAGAGCACTCTGTAGACTGAGGCTCTGGTTTCTGTAAACCAAGGTTGTACTTTTCAGATGGGATCACAGTGCTTCCACACTGTGACTTCACTCTCCCACGCACTGTAGGTGCCCTGAGTCAACCTGGCCACCAGCATGAGCCCTTGAGGAATTCAGTGTAAAACTAGACCTGTGATGATAGCCACACTGACTCATTCTCACACTGGCCAAAAGAGGGGGGGGACACAGGCTAGGGAATATGACTGACAGTTAAAATGTTTATTGATGCTGTTTAGTCCAGGGTATTTTTGTTCACACAATCCTAAAATATGAAGTAGAATCTGTATACTAAACAGTTGAGACTTTATGCAAATTTGAGGTAGATTATAGAAAGTTGTATGAGTGGAAAGCAGGTTGAACTAATGCTTATGATTAATGCCTGTCAGTATTTGTTCACAAAGTAAAGTTGCCCGGACACCTACAAGTCTGATGCAGCATTCAAGCTGAAAGGAGAAAAGAGAACAAAAGAAAAGAAATAGTTCTTCAAACTTTTGCAGCTCTTCTATGAAGATACAGTGCCTAGTTTGCAGTTTGGTTGGGATATGTAATCAGTCATTTAGACCTGAAATCTAGTCTGTTAAAAAAAAAAAAAAAGTAACATAAGTTTCTTACAGATACTTATCAAAGAACAGAGAAATTCAAAATTTTAAATGTTCAGTGTTTGTATACCAGTGGCATTACTGATTCCATCTTCATCTTTCTATGTTTAATATGTAGGAACACATTTCTGTGGTTAAGTATAAGAAGTGTCAAAAAAGATCCATGGTGATGTGACTGTGAGACCTCATGCTCCCCATTCCTGCAGAGCAGTCAGGGGTCCAGATGTTCTGACTCATTCAGGAGCTGATTCAGGGTTATGCTGAATCACTGCTTTTTAAAGAATGAAAAACTAAATTCATTTAACATTAAAATTAATGTAATTTTCTTTGCTTCTGCAAGTTGTTTGGAACCCTAGAGCACATCAAGTTTATCATTTGTAAATTTTAACTCCCAGAAAACAGTTAGTATGGTATGATGGTGTGTTACACTTCCTAGTGATTGTTGTGAATAGTGACATTTAATTTTTTTCCCTTTTTTTTTGGTACCAAGAATCAAACTCATGACCTTGTACTTGCCAGGCAAGTGCTTATGCCACTGAGCTAAATCCGTGGCCCAGCATTTGAATTTATGTGAGTAACTACCTTTTTCTCTTTATCTAACTCAGTACATTTTAAGGATCTTCCTTTCCAATATACTCCTAGTTTCCTATAGTGTCTTGGAAGCAAGTCTAATTTTAGCTTTCCTTTACAATTTTATGATTCAATGCAAAGTAAAATTTGTATTTTTGATGAAAACATCCATAGAATTGTGACACGGAATCTATAGAAAATGGTCACTGCAACTAGCCTATTACCCTGTTCTTTTAGCAGATTTTTGGATTTTTCAGATTTTTTCTTTTTTTCCTGCTGCTTACATTTTATTTATTTTTATGTTATTAGTACATGTTTGTAGTAGGAAGTAGATACATGTCCTTGACACATGTTGATTCTTTTTATTCCCCTCCCACACTCTACCCACCTGCCTCCTTTCATCTCTAAATCTCCTTTTCCAGTTTCATTATTTTTGCTTAGTTCATGTTCATGACATATGATTACAGTCTCACTTGGGCATTTGGTCTGTATACATGATATATCTTAAAATCTTTAATATACTTTAACCTTATTTGTATCCAGAATGTTCTTTCAAAAGGTCAAGGAGCTCATTTTCTAATTTAATCTGAGCTAAGTGGTAGCCTTGTTCAACAAGTGATGTGTCCCCCTTACCCGAGCAGACAGTGGTTCTGCAAGAGGCAGAACAGGTAGCATGAGGGTCTTTACATAACCGCTCACTGGGAAATCAGCTCCTGAGGAGCAAGGAGTTGAATGACCCTCACTTCCGGTCCTCAGCTCTTTGTACCCTTGATGAAAAACCAATGGAGACACATAGGTGACTGTGTGGAAGTATTTGGTATGGTGTTCCACCTTTAAGGCTGAGGTCAGGGAAGGTGTCTGCATCCATTGTGCCATCAGGTACATTTTTATGCACGGGAGAGTTACTGTTCGGGTCGGGGGCGGGGGGAACTGGGGTTATTATGATCATCACCATTGTATTTAAAAGATATTTGGGACTTGCAAAATGTCTTCCTGTACTTTTTTAGATGGTCAGTGTTTCCCTAGGGACTTTAATCATGTAACAAGAAACTCATAAAAGGTGTTTAATTTAGACCAGGTTCCAGCCCACGGCAGGAAGGTCTATAAAGAACATTTCTTTTTTGATATCGTTGAGCTGTAGGCTACGGCGGCCAGAAACACAGTGTGCCTTGTTCTGGAGTTAGACAGCCAGGTGGCCAGGTAGAAGGCTGTACACAGTGTCATTAAAATGTCCCTGTGCTCTGTGGGGTTGTTTTGGGTCTGAGACCTGACAGATGCTTATCAATCTGTTACAGATTGATGTTTCTGTTCCTTAATTAGCTGACAATGAATGTTATTTTGGACCCATCCCATTCGTCCTTAGGGCCTGCTAATATCTACCTTCCTGCCTAATACAACCCTTAAGTGCAGTTTGATTGATTCCTGTATCCATCTACACCATCCCACATTTCATTATTACTAACCTATGAAGAGACCTTCTTCATTGATTTCCCCTGCCTAGAGTCCAGCAGAAATGCTAATGAGTAATGAAATAGCCTAAGGTAGACAACAAAGTAGGAAACAGTAATTTGATTAATTAGTCTCTCCTGAATAATCAAATGTTATAATATCATCTGAGATACATCTGAATAACTTAATTTTTTTAATTAAAACAAGACTTAATTTTATCTAACAAAAAGAATGTACATTTTGATTGACTTTAAGATCGGTGTCTTTTGGAAAGGACATTAATTACTACCACCCATTGAACTTGGTCAAAATTTCTGATCAAAATTTCTAACCAATGTGAAATAGACCATGAGACAGCTGCCTTCTTAAATTCTTCCAGGGGTAGTGCACCACTGTTATTTTTTAGTTTTGTCTCCTACTTACCAGTGTGTGACTATAGGCTTCCCCAAGACTCTTCTCTTATACTCAATCGAGACTTAGCTCCAGCCGTTGCTTTACTCAGATCCTTTGTGCTGCCTGCCTAGTTTTTACAGCCCTAGTCCCAATGCCTTGCTCAAGCCCTAAGTGCTCTCTGTTCTCCCTTGTTTTGTATTGGGGACTGTTTATTTCTGGAATTTTCCGTGTAATATTTTTGGACCACAGTTGGCCTGGGTGGAAGTAAAATGGCAGATGGTCTGTCTTATGTTAGCTGAGCCTTCTGCAGTGTGGTCATGTCTGCCAGTTGTAGTGGACCTGTCACTTCTCCAGAAACTTCAGGGCCTTTGGGTTTGGAACAGCCTCTTACATGTTTTCTGGTAAACATCTGTACTTAGACTTCAGCAGGTAACTGTTGATTATTTTGTGGGAAATGTTGTTGCTTATTGTTTTTTCCAAGTTTGTATTTTTGAAAGATTTCAATTAAGTCATCGCTTTTTCTTCTCTCCTAGAATGTCATTTTTAAAACAACATTCAGCTTCGCAAACCTGAAGAACTTTGACCATTTCAAGACTTAATGCCCACCACTACTCCAGCAATTTTGTGCTACAACTGTAACAACGACCAGAAGCCTGAAGAATTAAAATGCCGACACCAAACCCCACCTTAACAGCTCTGGTCCATACTGTTTCCACGTGTTTTTAATACATTACTTTTGTTTTATAACCACTTCTAAATATTCTTGGTTTTTCTACCCCTCCCCCAATGAAGGGGTTTTGTTGTTTTCTATTTACTTTGTGTACAATGACCTGCTTTTTATGACTTATTTGCTCATATGACAGTGAACAAAGCCAGCGTGAGCTGGTGAGGTGCTGTTCACTTGAACAGGTGCTGTTGTGTGGAAAGGCAACTCTGTGACTAATTTAGATAGCGGTTTTCCTCCTTCCAGATTCTTGCCATTGAATTCTTACAGTAAATATTTAGAGTCTTCAGATTGCAGTACATGTACTGTTTGAGAAAATAGTAATACCAATTAAAAGCATTTCTTACATCTGGAAAATTTTCTAGTGTTTGAGAATTTCACTGGGTTTTTTTTAATATTGAACCCTTTTGACTTTCCAGTCCTGTGACTTTATACATTTTGTAGGAAGTCAGAGACTCTCCAGACTGGAGAACTGTGAAATTCGCTGACCACATACTGTGTTCCCAAAGCCTGTGGCAGCGGAGTGCCAGTGCTTCTCAAACACAGGGCTTCGGCAGCATTCCCAGGAGGAGGGAGGGGACACAGCTGTCCCTTCCCTTCTACTAAAACAGCCAGGCAGCTTAAAACCGTAGTGCTTTCTGTCTTAACATTTCCAAGTTCCAGGTCTTTCCATTATCTGAACACATGGGTAGCACCCTTGCTTTTTATTATATGTCCTTGTCTATATGTAAAACTGACCTTTTGTTACTGAGCAGATGTATCCCTGTCAGAGGGCTTGGTGATGCATACAGATGGGAGGTGCTGGGGAGAGGAGCAGGGCCCACGGTGGTGTTGGGCTGAGTGTAAGAGAACTAAACCATTTCAAGCTGACACCAGAGACCTGATAGGGACTTATTAACTGTATTGAACATTTCCTCCTTGCTTTTGACCCTATATATAGTTACGATGCCAGATTAGATTTATAGCAGCTTCAAGTTGTATTAAATGATATTTTGCTTTCTGTAATACTGTTATAAAATAAAGTTTGTTTATTCTCTAAACTTGTCACTTTTCCTTTTTTATAATGATCTTGAAAAATAAACTGGAGTGATGTTTTTCATCAGAAGCCCTAGTGGTTTGTGGAATGTAGCATTTTGCAATTGTGTTTTCAGCTGTTTTATAATTTGATGATGTTGCCAGCATCACTGATTTGAAATGGTGAAAACAGTGTTGAGAGTTTGCAAATCTAATGTTCAGCACACGGGATTCTTTCTGCCTGCTTAAATAATACACCTGACTCTTACACATTCTCAAAGGGATATTTTTGCTTGCCTGCTTTGTGTACTTTTTGCTTTGTTTCCAGGAAGTGTTTCAACTGTCTCTCCTGAATCCTGTGTCCACTGTGCCTTCACGGGTCAGGCAGACCAGACTCTGCTGAGGGCTGTGTCCAAGTGCAGTTGGGATGCTTCCTTCTGCAGCCTTTGCCAAGGTATGTCTGATTACGGGCTTCATTTTATTTTAAGCATTATATAGCAAATGGCCCAGCGGGATACCTTCCTTTTTGAAATGTTACATAGAATTTCTCCTTGTCACCATTCAAAGTGAGTGTGTAAAATATAATTTGCATAACTGTTGTCTTTGAGATCTGTTCACATTAAATTATCTCTCAACTTGTGAAAGGGCTTTCTCACTTTCTCTATAATTGTTACAAAAACAACTCTCTGGAGAAATCTGTCTCTATAAGCCAAGCCTTGGAAATACTGTAGAACCAACTGTAGTTCTGTGAATATATTTCTCATCACAGTGCCAGTAGACAGAACATTCATAATTTAATCCAAGACCTTTCCAGGGGTTTGAGAACTGTGTTCTGCTCTATGTCCAAGATGACAGCTAACATTCATGATAGAAAGTTTGGAGCACCATAGACTAGGAAGTGCCAGGTGCAGTCAGGGCTGAGTTTTTATACAGCAGAGATGCAAGGACAGCCTGGGGTCCTGGAGGCAGGAGAGTGTCTCTGGGGATGTAGTGCCCAAAGAAGTACACAGCAGTGTTGGTGATTATTCCCACATAGGACACCAACATGGCTTGTGACATTTTACATAGCAGGATGTCATCATCTCATCTGGTAAACTGAGCTCTCAAAGCCCCAAGGGATAAACAAGAAAGTGGATCAACAAGATTTTGATATATGAACTTGAAAAGTTTTAAAACAGCATATTTTAAACTTCCTAGTCTATTTGATGGTAATTATTAATAAACATTTTTGAATTATGGTCCCTTCTTCATGCTGTCACTCTTAAGCTAAGCTAACATGCCACTGTGTAAATTCTGATGGAAACTCTGAGATCTCTTCCAATGAACATCTCCGCACATTGGCAGACCGGCTTTTACAACACCCAGATGTCAGATTCCCAACACTGTCAGCAACAGAAACGGAACGCTTGACAGCTTTGGGTTTGCTCTGTGAAGTGTTTGCTGGTGACTTTTCATCAACTAATAAATAATGGCAATATGACAGACCTTAACACCCACTGAAGAGTTTTATTGAAAGTTTCAAGTTGGAGGTACATTATAGCTCTAATGGGGAATTCTTTCAGATAATAAAACATTAGAAATCAGATTTGGAACTGTTGGGTTGAGGCCATCTCGGGGCGTGAAAAGATCTGTGATCTCTCGCAAGCTTTGGAGCACAGGTGGGAACTGAGGACAGGGAAAGGTGTGGAGACTGGCCAGGTGGAGCCACCTCGTTTGGGCAGAAGCTGTGACGATGACGAGATGGGGCAGCCTGTGCACACGTGAAGCAGAGGTGTGGCCACGCACCTGCCTGGCCAGGCTCAGCAGACACCCAACATTGGCCAGCAGAGCCTTTCAGACATGACAGGAAGCTTTGGGACGTGTTCTCTCCATGGGAAAACTGACATGTTCACGGTCCCCTACGTTAAAAACAAAGCTCAGGAATCTGATGATAATTTCATTGGATAGTCTTCAGTCCCATCTTATGTAGGTCTCGCTTTAGATTTTGTGGTTATGCTTGCCACTGAGAACATACATGATTTAAGTTCCTCTCTTAGCACCGTGGTGAGACGGTGGGCTGGCAGCCACCAGAGGCAGAACTCGGGCTTCTGTTTCTGGAGGAAGATGGAGTAAACCCTGGTGACTGAGTCTCAGATTTGCCTGGCAGCTGCCTGTGGTGAGAATATGAGGCATCCTTTCACACCTTCTGCTGAAGAAATCATTTTTACACAAGCTGATTCCACACAGAGCTAAAAAGAGATCCCTCCCTAAACTGGAAGAATTGTGCTATTGCATATGGAACGAACACTGTTGTTATAACTCATCTCCGTCTGCAAGTCCCAGAAGACATTCACATTGTGTCTGAGCACTGTGAGGTGGAGAAGTGCCTTCGGTGGGACAGTGAGTTACACTACGCGGAGTACAGACAGACTGCCCACAACACGTGAACTTCAGGGTGCGGCTAACGGGAAGCAAGACTTGCTGGTGCTAGTGATACGTGTTTGCTTCTTGTCATCCACACAGTCTTTTGCATGACTGTGACTAAAATTGGTGCTTTTGTTACAGGTCACCAAATTTATTTCACACGGTGAATGCCTAATAGCCTGGTAGAGTCATGCAAGAAAATTGAAATACACCAGATTTAGGTAGCAGTGAACATCTTTTGAACTAGTACTGCCAGTGAAATGTTGACTTCATCTCACGTTTAGGGATAGCTTCCTGGCATTTTGGTTTTACAGGGAAAGACTTGCATTAGTCTCCTCAGGAATTATGTGAACATTTTATTCTTTCCTTTTCCCAGCCCCAGTTTGTCAGCATTTCTAGGTCACATGTGCAGAGGTACATAGGTGAATGAACCATACCTCGCATCGGGAGAATCTGCTTGTTGGTGAGTCATGAGGTCCATTGGCAAATGGAGAGTTGCAGACTCAGGCCCAGAAGTGCTGTCTTGAGCTGGTGACGTCACCTGAGTGCAGCTGAACTGCCAGAGGAGCATGGATCATCCCCAGAGTTCTTCCCAAGGCTCTCGTCTTTTGCTGTTCACTTGATCTCTTAGTTCCTCACCTCTAACATCAGGGTACTGCAGTCTTCCATGGGGTTATGTAGTGATGATGCCCAAGAGTTTCATTTTTAAAGTATGCCTTTCAAGGTAAACATAGTTGTAATAACGGTAAAGCATCACGCGTCCAGTCCATTGAGCATATCCAAGAGTCGCAGGCTCTTGCATTTCCTGGAGAGCTGCCTTAAAGCTGAGTCTCACAGAAGTCTTACTGGGCAAGGTGTCGGACACTTCAGTGTGTTCTTTTCCTTTCCTGCTGCCATTTTAGTTTTATCAGTCTACTTTAGCAGCTCAACTGCAGGCCATTGTCTGTGATCAGAAGTTTGTTGTGCTTTAGCCATTGCTCAGCTCCTACAGTCACCTCTGTTTCATTCTCTGGAACAGGATAGAGCGGCTTGTGCACTTGGGTTGGCCACCAGGAGTTGGAGACAGTTCTTCGTTTACTGAAAGGAAAAATACCACTTAATAATTTGGAGACAGCTGGGGCCATGGGTCCCTGATGGCTCCTATGTGGCAACTGGCCACGGTTTGTGATGCTTGTGGCCCTGGTGAGTTGCAGAAGTCCCCATCTTCAGATCCTGTTGTAGGATCTCTGGGCACAGGCACTGCTGAAGAATCAGCCTGGTTAGAGTAGACAGAAGCCTGTTCTCTTAAACACTGTCACATGCTGAGTATATCTCACATTCCGATTTGGCTGATTAAGACCCTTAAATTCAGTAAGCCTTTTAAAAACTTGTCTATAGGCCAGGAATTGGAGATGCATAAAACATAAGTTCTACCCCTACTCCCCCTCAAAGAGTATTTGGGCACTGGATAATTTTTTGACAAAACAAATTAATCTCTCAGCTTTTGGCAACCTTTTACTGACAACCATTTTAACTTTTCGCAATCTTCCCATTCTTCAACCCCTTACAACGTGGCTTCAGTTAAAGCAACTGTACTAAGATATTAAAACTCATTGATGTCATCTTAATTACTCCTTTTTACAAAAATCTAGAGACATTCTTTAACTCTCTGTTGGCCTCTGTAGCATTTGATGCAAGCCCATTCTCTCCATCCTCCACCTTTTGTTATATACCATCTTTCCGTGAACTCCTAGCTGTACCTGTAGCTTCAACTAGTATCTCTGGCAACTTACTAGTAAATTACTAGTATCTCTAACCAAATTAGTCTTGAGATCCCTTACATCTCCACACATATTCCTTGGGATGTTCCCGGTACATCAAAAAACACGTCTGCCTTCCTGGCTGTCACCAAAACATAACTAACGGACCTTGCATTTGCATTTGAAGTTTTCATTTTCAGAATTACAATTAGTCAGATCAAGCCAGAGACCAGGACTTTGTAGTCCCATAGGTGATATAATAAACACACTGACAGACTCAAACATGAAATGTTACCTTTGGGTCTCATGAAATCCATGCAGTTTATCCCTTGCCAAATACTTTACATACTGTGCATCCCAGGAGACACTCTTTGCAACCTGGATTCTTCTGGCCCTCAGAAAAGCCTGTCTTACCCAGGAGAAGACGCACATGTATCGAGGAGGACAGCCCTCAGCTGCATGAGTCTCAAGATTTGCTGGAGTGCTTGTCTAGCACTAGCTATGTGCCAGGAGCCCTTTGCATGAGCTATGTTGTCTTTTTTTTTTTAACTGAAGAGAACAACATTCTCTTTTTTCTCTTAATCTAATTCTTGCAATGACATTATAAGCTAGTCACCACTATTATATTTTTAATTTAAACATGAGCAGCCTGAGGCAGAGAGGGATGCAGATGAAGCCATTTTCCCAAGACCACAAGAGCCAGTGCATTCAAGATTTGATCCCAGGCATTGTGACTTTGGAGTCACACCTTCTGCACCAGTTTCTGTGGTCTTTCCACACAGCTTACTGCTGTTCTGGAGATTCTCCTTGGAAATGGCCAATGGCTTAGACTATGAACTCACCAAAAGATGAATGATTGCTTCCTTTTCATTCTAAATGATGGCTAACTGAACACTGGGTGCTGTGAATGAGGACCCAGCACACAGATTGCACAGCTGAAAACGGGAGACCCAAATAAGACTGAAAGGAGAGAAATACAAGAGCAGAAAAGAAAAACAGGGAAGAAGAGGAAACTCATCCAGTGTGTCTCTATCCAGTGAAGACTCGGTGCTAGGCACCATGGAGACAGCAAGAGAAATAAAATGGCATCACCTCCTCTGCAAGAGCTTGCCATCGGGCCAGTGCTTTATTCCAGTGCATCTATTGAGGGTTTGCAGAGAAAGGTTAGACTGACAGGCGGCCTTAAAAACATGTGACTTTGCTCTTGTGGGAAAGTCTATAAGCAGTGTGGTTTATTTTCCCCTTTGGGCCTTGGGTGTGAACTCTCTCCCTGACTGAGGAGTAGATCATCATATTAGGAACCACTGTCAATAATAATTATTTCTCACATAAAAATTCATCAACTCCTTCAAAGCTTTTGTAAATTTTATACCTTAAAATTCTTCTAGTTGGGTGGTTTTCTTTTATTACTTTTTTAAAATTTTATCTTAAAGAGAATAAAACAAAAGAGGGCAGTACAGAGCAGATCAGAACAGGACAACATAGGCAACACAGTACTTTACATTAAGACAACCAGACATCAACAGTAGCTATTACAATATCTCTTACTCTGCTATAGTTGAGCATAGTTTCAAATACAATAATATCAAACATAAAAAAATAGTATAAAGCCATTCAAAGAGTGAAAGAATTACAGGGCTTTCTGAACTGAATAACAGAAAATGATCAGTGGGTACTATAATAGCTCATTTTCGATAGAAAAATTTTGTTTATCACACATATTCAAATCCCAAGAAGACACAATGTGATAGAACCAATGGTAGTAGAAGAATAGAAGCATGGTAGGATTTCTAAGAAGGACGATATTAAATCAGCAATAGCTGTCATAATGTTTTGTTTTCTTCAAAACAGCTGTTCATATCATCACACATGATATAGTCAAAACAATAAAACCATTCCAACTGATGATTGAAAACATTGAAAGGCTTCAAAGCTATGAGATGGGGACTCATGCTTACCATAAAAATCTTCTATACTCTTACCAACTCTCTCTCATACTAGGGATACTATACGGTATTTACACTTGTGAGTTTGGTTTATTACTATTCGTCTTTGAGGCAAGGTCTTGCTATGCAGTTCAGGCTGACATTTTATCACTTTGTAGCCCAGGCTGGCCTTGAACTCACAGCAGTCCTCTCACCTCAGCCTCCCGAGTGCTGGGATGCTGGGATTACAGGCGTGCACCACCATGCCCAGCTCCACAGTTCTTGCTGAAGCTGGTCAGAAGTTTATTTGCTTGGGTCAGAAGGATTCACGTATTTGGCAGATACAACATCCAGTGTTCAGTACCCAGGAGTAGTGTGTGGACTGAGGGGTGGTTCCAGAGTCAGCAGCCAGGGCTCAAATCCTGCCTCTGTTGTTTTCAAGGTGAGTAGCATAAGGTAATTTGCTTCATTATTTTTAAGGCAGTTTTAACAATAGCTTCCATTAGAACAACACAGACACTGCCTTGGAATTTATGAGCCATCAGGGGTAATAATGACTAACAGTTGTTCAGAGCAGGCACTGTTAAGAACCCAGTGTGTATCGCCTCACTTAATCCCCATACCAATCCTTTAGCCTGACCCTGAAACTATTTCTATTTCATAGACTAGAAAGTTCAAGCTTCAAAAGGTTGAGAGACCATGGTTAGAGAGCTGGAATTCAAACTCCATTTGGCTTAACTCCATAGTCCGAGTTACTTTCTTTTCTTTTTTTATCAGTACCAGGGATTGAACTCATGACCATGCGCTTGCAAGGCAGGTGCTTATGCCACTGAGCTAAATCCCCGGCCCCTATAGTCTGAGTTCTTAACAGTAGTTCTTTGCTAAAGCTCAGGTCATGGGGTCTTTTCGAATGATTATTTTTTTCCATTTTGATTGCTGGCCACTGAAAATGCTTAGACACCCTATATAGCTGCAATACCTCAGTTGTCTGTCGTAGAATGAAAATTACCAATATCCAGAAGCTGATCAAAGACCTTATTTTTGTTGTTGTTTTTGTTTTTTAAGACAAGGTCTTGTTATGTACCTCAGACTGGCCTTGAATTCACTATGTAGTCCAGGCTGGCCTTTAATTTGTGCAATCCTCCTGCCTCAGCCTCCCATTCACGGGATTACAGGTGTGTGCCACCATGCCCGATTTCAGTTAACCTTATTTTGGATCTAACTCCACACAAAATTTAAGGCACTCAATAGACACAACTTTAAAAATACTAATATTGGTCATTTGGTTATTTTAGAGAGTGATTTGTGCTTTGATGGTATTTGGGGGATGGATGGCATTAGAAGTAGTTGTAGAAATCCCAGGACGGGGGTGTGGTGGGGTGAGATGAACTGCTCTAGGAGATGTAGCATGGGGCTGGCAGTGGTTGGTGAAGGGTTTGCACATGGAAAGGCTGACTCGGACCTCCACCCTAAGAGCTTCTTCTCAAGGCAGCCGATGGCTTGAGTACAGGATGCCAGTGAACTTCCTTTCTTCCTTTGTGAGAAAATCGATGTTCTCCACTTCCTAATTAAATGTACACGCACCATTACCTCCTAAGGCTTGAAGACTACGGGTTAATGTTGAACAATTACACTACCTCCACACGCTTCCCATCACGTCTTAAAATGGCTCTCGTCGGACGGTCCAGGATGTAGGAGAGAAGCAAGCTGGTTTTCTGTGTTAGATGCAGGGCTCCGGGGCTCTGTGAGCACACCAGTTCATCTGTCAGTGTCCCTCTCTTTACAGGGACAAAACAGGACTGATTACACTTGCCACAGCCCTGGCTGGAAGATAAATGACATGACATTTGCCCATCTGTTTACAGTTTTTAAGTGAGTGTTGCTAAATGGAGATACAAACTGGTGATATTTTATTCTGGGCTAAATGATGCCATTTTCATTGGCTCTCAAACTGCAGAGAGAATATTACTCCTTCTCCTTAGGAAAATGGTGGCGGAAAGAACAGTGCTTGTGAACCAGCATCGCTGCACTGCGTGACTCATGCACAGGTTCTGGGTACACTGTAGGGAACGGCGCCTGGCTCCTCCTGTGCTCCCTCCCTCTGTACAACCTGGAAACTCAGCCCACTTTCCAGACAGCCAGCAAGGTAGGTGACAGTGGAACAGGTGGCTCCATGCACCGCTGATCCTGCCTCTGGCAACAGGGCTCAGTCTGACATTCAGGAAAGAAAGAACAGGTCATTCTTCAGGTTTTTTTGAGCAGATATTGACTGAGACCAGGGTCAGAAACAGATTTGTAACATCTCTTAACTTTTGATGATGCTTTTGTCCGGTGCCTTTTATGCTTTTTCTTGCTTTTTGTGTTGAAGATGAAGCTCAGGGCCATGCACTCACCAGGAGCCACCCCTCCAGTGCCCTTTGAAGGTTTTCTAGAACTGAGATTGTTTTCTTTCAGGCCTGAAGGCCCACAGCAGAAGTCTGTTGTGGTGTCCAGGACAAACCCTGTGTATGGCAGGGCTGTGGTGCAGGTTCAAGTTCAGGGGCCACCGAGATACTAAGTGTGACCAGGTGCGGCCTGTAGGTGGAGGTCAGGTCATGCGAACTCCACCTTCCTGAACAACTGGATGATGGGGTTGGTGACAATAACCAGCTTGTCTCTGCCTCCCAGATGTGCCCTTCTCACCAGGGGACGCTCTGCCTCGGGACCCTGTTGAGAGTTCCCATCAGCATGAAGACCCTTGAACATGGACTTCCCAGACTCCAGAATTAGAGGACATTAATTTCATTTCTTTATAAATTACCCAGTAAACAGTATTCAGTTATACAGAAAGAGAACAAACTTAAGATATAGTTTCACAAATACTCACCAACATTGTCAGGTGAATGAATGAAAACTACTGTGATCCAGAAGAATGGCACAACTTTGGAGAAAGCTCTTAATTGCTCAAAGGACCCTACGCAGAAAGCGCTGGCCCTCGTGTGAACCTGACATCTTGCTGTCCTGTGGGGTTAGATCCTAAGCTGCAAAAAGTAGAGGCTTTTAGGGGAAGAAATAGATTCACAGTGGTGAGACAGGATGAGCTCATCAGCATGTCAGAATTTGGGGTGAGGAAGGGAGGAGGAGGGACGCAGGAAGGATGTTTCTTTGGGGCCTTCTGTCCTCTGGGGCTCTTCACTAGAGGTTCTAATTCCATGAAGCTGAAACTCAAGGGGATAGTTTTTGCCCTCACTTGGTCTCCGGACAACTTTCCTGGGCAGGACTGTGCTGAAGACGGAGGGGAGCACTGTGCACATTATCACAGCGGCTTGCACACTCGTAACACTTCCCAGGCCAGGTGCAGGGAGGGCGCTTCACCCGCACAGCCCTGGCCCGGCCCACCCTCCGGCTGCCGGGCCACACTCCTGGCTGCCACGGGCCTTCTCTGGGGCGTTCTGCCAGCTCGTGATGTGCTTATGCTGAAGAATGACCTAAATAAGGTACTGTAGGATCACTTACGGTTTTTACATATTACAGATGTTTTCCCAGGAAAAAAGCTTTAAAACTCAGATCCATCTTCCTTGGCAGTCTGTCTCAAACACCAGATGTCCCGCTAAATTATCTGATCTGTAACACTGGTAGGGGGAGGCCAGGGAGACTTTGAAACTGTGAAAGTATCTTGACCTTATTCATGCTTGATACTTTTAATTTTATTTAATTTTATTTTTGAGATACCAAAGTTTTTATCTTGCCAAAGAAGCAGCTAGAGATAGAACTTGGAAATCACACAAAATGTGCAAATTCCCGAAGTGGACACCCACATCTGTTATTCTCCCCCGGGTGCTCGGTGTTGGGGGGCCCTGGGATTTGTGTGACTGACTGCAGTCACTACAACAACCGTGACAGTTCTTCAGCAAGGAGATGCTCACAGCAGCTGGGTGTGAAACCCACTTGGAAGACTGAAGGAGCGCGGTAGCCGGGATCGTGGAGACTGATTCTGCTTTTCCTTTTCTGAAGTAAAATGATCATGAGTGGCTGAGTGGCAGAACACCCAGTTGACAGGTCTTGGGGAATGGAAGCTGAACTGACTTAACAAAGAGAAGGACTGTCACACAGAGGGACACGGAGCATAGTGTAATCACCTGATGGAGAGCCATTGATAAAAATGAGGTGTACACACAAAATGAAAGGCTGCTGGGTGTTTGAGTGGTTAAAATGCAAAACTCGGGGCTTTATAACACACTCTGCGTCCTCTGGGATTTTTCACTGATCTAAATCTCATCATAGACATAAATATCCCTATTTGCTCTGCTGTTCCACTTTAGGTTACATATGGTGGCATCAGTCTGAAGATTCTGCACATACGCAAGGACATTGCTTGAACTTGACAAGATTTGTGGAGGATGAGGGATTTTTTGGTGGTTTGTATGACACCATACAAATTAAGAAATAGACTGGTTTTTATCGATATCGCCAAAATAGGGATTAACACCTATGGTATCTGATATTTGCATGAAACAGAATTAACAGTCTCCCTCACCACAGCCCCATTTCATTGATTATAATAGCATAGCCTTAATCGGGGTCCAAATGGTCATTTATTCCAAGCGACGCCCTAAGCTTTCGGAAGTGTCCCCGCCCCCTTCCCTCCTTTCTCACCCAAATGCTATAAACTTTATACCAAAGTCTGTGTCTATTTATCAGAACACGTGATAGCGTGATGTCGGGAACATTTCCTGCCTGCAAGTTCAGTGGCTGAGAAAGCGGGGTATGCACACAGTAATGGTTGCACACACCTGCAGCGACACACACGGGGACGCACGCACGCACACGCATGCACACGCACGCACGCACACCCGTCCGCTACGCAAGGCAGGCCGCGCATAATATTTTGATGTTTCCAAGTCTTTGGCCTCGAAGACAAGAGAGGAGAGGCGAGGAGGCCAAGTGGGCGCCGCCCACCTGCAGTGGCAGCCCCTGGTCCTAGCACTCGGTCTGCAGGGCTGGCGGGGCTGCTGTCTCAGGGCGCCCAGGCTGGGGAAGACGGGCTCTGCGGGCGCCCTAGCCCTGCCTGGGTGGGGCGCACTCACCCTCCAGCAGCTGGGCCCGGAAGCAGGCGATGAGCAGCAGCAGCAGCAAAGCCCCGGGCAGGAAGACGCCCGCGAACAGGAGCCCGCCCGGGAGCTCCTGCAGGAAGGCGCGCAGCACCGGGCCCGCCACCGACTGCATGGACCCGGCCGGCCGGGAGCTGTGCCGGGCACTGGCCTTCCCAGCCCTGCTCCTCGGGGAGCTTCTGGGACTTTGCTCTCTTCAGACAGGACGGCGATTCTGGGAGGCTTGCCGGCAGGTTACACTGTAACTGGGCCGCGAAGTGCAAAGGGCTCAGGAGTCCAGTCAGTCTCTCCAGCTCTTCCAGAGAACAGCTTGGCAGGTGGAGGCGGGGCGACCCCACGGGGCTGTTTCTCTGCGTTCTGTTTATCCAGAGTGTAAAGCGCCCCCACTTTGAGCAGCCCCCTTACAGGGAGGAGGCACAAAAGGATGTATTAGGAGGAATTTAAAAGTACACACTCAAAGAAACAGCACAGACCCTCAAAAGGGAAAGGGCTATGGGGCCTGAGGCCGGCATATTTGAAGGGTTCGTGGTGTCTCTAAGACTGGTATAGTCTGGGGTCTACTGGGTCCGCCCTTTGGTGACCTGTGTTACATGCAACCATTTACGCGTGTCTGAGGAGATCTTAGTCGCGCACTTTCAGAGCGGGGCTTGGCGGGACAGAGCAAAGGCACAGGTGGAAGGCCCAGCCCCTGGGCCTAGCTCGGGCCTCCAGAACTTTTCCCAGGAGGTGAAATAAAGCTTGAGTAACTTTTATGCCCTGAAGTGTAATTTTCAGTATTCAAAGAACAATTTTAATATTGCAATTTTCTTTGTTGCCTTTATCTTTTTTTTTGTATCCTACCTCGCCACTGATACCAAAGGAAGAGGAAAGAGATACTTCCCAGACCTAAGAAACCCTCTGAGCGGTGCCCTCATGTATTCACTTATGCAGCAGACAATTCCACAGCAACCATGCTTTTGACCAGGTGCTGGTGTCACACAAGAGGAAGCCACAGGCCATGCCCTCTTGGAGTGGAGACTGACAAGGTCATGTACAGGAACAGTATTGGAGTGGATGGTGACACGTCCCTTTTCCTCCACCCCTCGGGGCCTCAGTCCCTGCTGCTGCCTTCGCCTGCTCGCTCAGCTCCACACTGTGCACACTTCCGGTGCCCGTCGGTGACAGGTGGGTGGGTCGTGTGCTAACTCCAGAGTCTCAGAGAAAAGAGGAGCCTGTACACTGATGTCGGCTCCTTGCCTGTGTTGAGTGGCCTTCACCTGTTTTGTGAAAGATTTCCAGTTACAGGACCAATGACTTACCTACCTGAAGGAATCACAGCACTGTTTAAAGGACCCCCTGGGAATTTGGGAGGTGCCTGGCAGCCTGCCCGACTCCCTCATTTGTCCCCTCACCTCCAGGCTCTGTCCCACTGCCCGTGGAGCTGGCTGGTGAGCAGTTGGCGGAGTCTGCAGCAGGTGAGCGGCTACTGGTGCCTCTGGGTTCCTGTGTCAAGGGCTTCTCCGCACGGTCCTGCAGAGCCTTCATCCCAACCGTGAAGTCTGCACCCTAATTCACAAATAGTGAAACTTAGGGTTTCTGGGATTTTGCCTGGTCTTCCTAAGCAGACAGACTAAGCATCTCAACTTTTAACAGAATCTGTGGAACATCCAAGGTGAAGTCGGCTTTTGCACTTCGTGTGCTTGCTTCCTGCACCCCACAAAGCTGTAGTAGGGTTGCTGCTAGGATTCTTGCGGGCCTCCCACTGAGCTGGATCTCAGTGCCAGCAAATTGCAAATTTGAAAACTGTTAGCCTTCAAAGAACCTCCCTAGGCAGGTGCCATGACCAGGGAGGTATCAGGCCGCCTGTTTATCAAGTTCTTTGTTCCTCTTCCATCCCACCCAGCAAGGCTTCCGTGATGCCTGAGCTAAGTTAAGCAAGGGGAAGAGACAAGTGTATAAGTGACAATACCATTAGCTCCCGGATCAACATATAAAGAAAATACAGGGAGCCTGAAGAGAGACTGATTAATTCCAAGCAAGGTATAGGGGGATCCATTAAACCACTTCTGAGCTAAGCCAGGGGGATGGCTAGCTGAAAGGACCTACCTCCTACACACGGAAGAAAGGAGGCATGCAGGGTTGGTGGGGAAGAACTGGGAGCAGTCAGGTGACCCAGGGTTCAGGTCAGAGAGCCTCTGAAGAGTTGAAGCTAGGAAAAAGGGTGGCATCAGAGCTTAGAGACTCTCAGATGCCCTGCTAGTGACTATGCTGTTTGGACCAGAGGGATCAAGCAAAGGTCTTTGATCATGGAAGCATGTGATCTGACTTGGGTTTGGAAGCATTTAGGCAGCACTTTACAGATGCAAGGAAGATAAGAGATGAAAATAGGCTTCCTAAACAAAACGTAAGGGTTGGAGCTAGGAAGTGGCAGAGGGAAGGAGGGGAGGGGATGGCGAGGCTGCAGAGGTGGAAAGAACAGCCCCTTGGATAAGTGGAGGAAGACAGATTTCACCAGCGGTGCAAACAATTGTTGAACACCAGCTGCATGTCAGGTTCTATCTAAATACCTTGTTTATCATTCTCTTACATCCTCACAGTGGTCTAATGGAGAACAGCCTCATTCATTATGCCAGTGAAGAACAGAGGCACGGATAGGATGAGTGCCTAGGGCAATGTCTCACAGTGACAATGCGGGGTTCTAGGCAAGGGTCTGTGGCTTCTCCACTGTGCCACATCTGACACAGTGGGTGGAGCTGCAGGGAGAAGGTGGAGCTGTGGCCTGAGACCCAGACCCAGGGCTGCCTCTTGGGCAGGGAAGGTAGGGGATTTTGCAGGCATTGCATTGAGAGCGATGTAGCTTTCAGCAGCAGCCTGGTGGAAGTGTGGGCTTCAGAAAACAGGGCCAGATTGGATTGTGGAGTTGGGTGCTTTCCTGTTGAGACAGTGGCTGGAGAAGGAGGAGTATGTGGTGCAAAAGGGAGCTGAGCTGCTGGCCCTAACCAGTGCCATGATTTAGGACACAAGGGCAGGATGAAATGAGGGGAGGAAACCAAGAAAAAGACAAGGCTTCAAGGTCAGGAAAGGAAGCAGGGAGCCGTGTGAGGCGACCAATGGCCAAAGAAGTTTCAGGAGGCGGAAGCATCCTTTATTGGATTGGAGGTCATTCCGGACAACATTAACAGTTCTGAGACAGCATGATCTTGAGGTGGATTTAAAAGTTTTCTGTTTAAGCAGCAATTTGGGGATATGACTGACATAAGAAAGGGTACAATTCCACACATTTTGAGAAACTTATGAAACCCACAGGACAGTCATCAAAATCAAACAACGAGCATACCCACCAACTCTGAAGCTTCTCACGCCCTTTGTCTGTCTCTGTTTCCCACTTTCCAGCCCCAAGGCAGCCACTGCCGAGTACATCTCTCACCTGATGCACCATCCATACATTAGTTAAAATGTTGTATGAATGAACTCAGGTAGCATCTCTCTCTTTTTGTCTAACTCCTTTCATAAATAATTATTTAAATTTCATTCATGTTGCCCATATCAATAATTCATTGCCTCGCATTGCTGAATAAAGGTTTATTGTATGGGATAAGGCATTCATTTCTCCACTCACCTGTTGATGGTCCTTTGGGCTCTTTCTCATTTTAGGCTACTACATACAAAGCTGCTGTGAGCATTCCTATGTTCTTTATATGGGCATGAGCTTTTATTTCTCTTGGGTGAGGACCCAGTAGACTAGCTGGATAGTACAGTGCATATATGTTGACTTTTAAGAAATTGCCAGGTGACATCATTTTATATTTTGACCAACAGTGCATGAGGTTCCAGTTCCTTCACTATTCAGCAGTTCTTGGCATACCGAGTCTTTTCAACATTGGCCGTGGGGAGCAGCCACATAAAGCAGCATCGCATTTTGCTGTCTGCCGTGGTACTATTGTGAGGTTTGGCTGGGTCTTCAGTCGCCTGAGACTGCAATAAAGAACTTAACCCATCCTTTTAAAGCAAGTTTGAGGGCTTGTGACCTGGCATCATGGTAGAAGAATTTTCAAGACATGTCGGTAAAAGAGACATGGGAAAGTTTACTAAACAGAGATACAGGACACACTCAAGGCAGAAGTAAGAGAACATGTAATGAGCTTGCTCAGTGTAAAGGGAGGTCTCTGAGGCAGGTGAGTTAGGAGGTGTGTTCTTGCTGTCTGTCAGTCTACTGCAGGACAAGGACGTCGCGATAACGCTATCTGGAGCTGAGCTGCGCTGTCCAGTGCAGCTGTTTTCTGGTCAGGAGGAAAGGACAATTTGTAGGTGTAACTTACGGGCTGAAAAGGACCTTTAGGAGTTGAACACTATTTTTTGTAAGCATAGAAGGAGGGAGATCACAAGTTAGGGTAGCCTCTAGAAGCAAGAAACGAGCTTGTCTTGAGGCTGAGTTTTTCTTAGGAGTGTAACTTTAAAATCTCAATTTTCTTGTCTCCTTTTAACGTACTTTTTATTTCTTCTGTCCTAAATTCAGAACTGGGGTTGAAACCAGGACTGAGTGTTTGCTGGGCAAACTCTTTACCACTGAGCCATCTGACTAGACCCTTTGTATTTTTATTTTGACACAAAGTGTAACTAAATTATCCCAGGCTGGACTTGAATGTGAGATCCTCCTGCCTCAGCCTGCCAGGTGACTGAGATTATAGGCATATGCCACCATACCTGACTATTTTGCACATTTTAAGAAAAAAAAATCCTGTAATATTTTCTTATTAAATTATATAGATTGTGCCTTTTATGTTTAGGACCTCTTTACTAAACCTGAGATCACAAAGACCTATTCTTACATTTTCTTCTGGAAATCTTTATAGTTTCAGGGTTATATTTAGTCTATGATATGGTATGAATTATCTTTTGTGTATGGTGATAGGTATGAGCTAGGGTTCTTTCTTTTTTGCATATGTATCTTAAATTGTTTATGTACTGTTTGTTGTAAAGACTGCCCTTGTTCCCTGCCCTTGTTAAAAAATCGAGGTCAGTTATATGGGGCTCTATCTCTGCATTTTCATCTGCTCTATGGGTCTGTTTGTTATTGCACCAACCCTACTGGTATTTAAAATAAGCCTTGATATCTGGTATTGTTAATCTCCCAATCTTTTGTTTTCTTTTTGAAAGTTATTTTAGCTAGTTAGGTCATTGTCACGTAAGTATGAATTTTGAATTATTTTATCAATTTGTACAAAAGAATCTAGGATTTTAATTGGGATTATATTAAATCTGTGGGTGAATCTGGGGAGAAAACTGGTATTTTAATAATATCAAACCTTTTGACCCATGAACATATCTTTCTGCTTCTTTGAGTCTTCTTTGATTTTTTCTCAGCAATGTTCTATAGTTTTCAGCCTATCAGTCTGGAATACATTTTGTCAGACTTATTACTGTTTCATATTTTATGTGGTTGTAGAAAGGACTGATTCTCATATTTTAATTTCTGATTGCTTATTGCTAGTATAAAATGCTTTCTTAATTTACAAAATTTTCTCATTTTTGGTGAATTAAATATCAGAATTTACTTATATACCCCTTAGAGCTTAAGAACTTTTATGTATAAAGGCCCTTATCCAAATTCAAACTGATGTCTTGGAGTTTTATATCTAGGAGGCCCAGAAATTACTAAAAGGATGAAAATGTTTGAAACAGTCATAGTTTTTCTATTTGATTTACTAGAGTTTGGGATGGAGTTCCATAAAAAGTGCACAATTTGGTATCATAACAGTAGCATTTTTTTTCTCCTGTCTTTTCCTTGTGGGAATGATCATTAATATGACCGGAAAAACCTACGTAGTTAAAAATAAAGGAACATAGTAGTTGGGCACTGAAACTTTCTGTTAATAAACTTAGTCATGAATGGTCCCACTCTGACTTACGAGTTGATTTAAGGCACAAATGATTTGGAAAAGTTGATATTTAGAAGACAATTCCTGGGAAACAACTGTCATATTGTCTATTTTCCTGGGCTTTTGGTGACAGCTGGCAAAAACCTTCCATAGCTGTTGTGACCTATGGGAGCCAACGCCAAACCCAGCAAGCACCTGGTTTGTGTTCTGCATTTATCTAACTGAGCAGCGATGAATGACTCATTGCAGTGACCTGTTGCAGGGCAAGCAAAGTCCTGAGTTCATCGCTGGAAGGTGCCAAAGTTCTGTTGACTAATACCTGGACTCTCAAATGACACACAACCCCTCAACCGATACCAAAAACAAACACCAGCAAAACTACAAAACCAGTGAGTTCCAAATGCAGTGGTTTGAGTTACCTACACACGAGCGTGTTTTTTTCGCCGTTGAAATGAAGCATTACCCACAATGTAAATGTGGCACTGGCTATTCCAGGGTGAACCCCGAAGCACAGAAAGCTTATGTTTCTCTGGTTCTTGTTATCTGCCCTTCTGAACTTCACTCATTAGCCTGAGTCAGCCAGACTTGCATCACTTGCATCACTAGGGAGAACACAAACTCAGGGACCCGTAAGCCTGTGTGTTAGGTTATAAGGAAAGATGATCCCCACTCTGCCAACTTGGAGAAAAGGCCCACAGGCCTTGGCTAGTGATCTTTGCAGGTCAGATATGCCCCAGGTCTGCTTTGGGTTGTGAACATATTCATGGGTGAGGCCAAGTGCTTGCTTACGTGGAACTTCCATTACAGTGGGTGGACGGCTAGTGAGCAATAGCAGGGAATGGTTACTGAATGCTTGCATTTTCCTGGACAGTCTCTCAGCATGTCACGTTAGAGTCCTAGAACAGCGCTCCTGAAGTCAGAGCTGTTTTACAGATGGAGAAGTTTATGGACCTTTCTTAGCCTGAGGGATCACATTCTCACAGAGCTGGAGTCAGGACTTGAACCCAAGGACCAAACACACACCCCTAAACTCCACTACCTCTCAGCCTCCTAGAGAAATACATACACGGTTTCAAGTAGTAGGGGATGCTCTGCGGAAAAATAAGGCAGGAAAAGGAGAGGAGGGAATAGAAGGAAATGCTAATTTTAGCTGGGCCGTCATCAGTCCACCAGGGCTGCAGTCACAAAAACAGACTGTGTAGCTCACGTAATGGAAACACAGTTCTTCAGGGATCCGGAGGCTACCAGTGGGTCAGGATGCCAGCGAGGCTGGCTCTGTGTCTTGCTAACAGCCACTTTCTTCTGTGCCCTTGCATGGCCCGGGCTTGTGGCATCTCTGTCTTCTAAGGACTCCAATCTCATTGGATTGGGGCCCTTAGGTTTCTAGTCATTACCAAAAGTCTGTGGTGGCTCTCTGGTGACCCAGTGTAAGTGTTGTATGCCGAGATCTGCAGGGAGGTGACAGCACCTTGACTCACTGAGGAGTCACTTGTGTTTGAATCAATTTGGAGTATGTGATGTGGAAGTTTTGCTTCATTCTAGTTTTCTTTCCCTTTCTCTGTAGGTTTTAGCCAGTCGGCACATTTGTGATGTGAGAGGTAAGAACAGAGGCTGATTTCCCATGAGAGCAATGAAGTTCAGATTTCAGCACCTCTCACCAGCACGGCGTCTCCCAACATCCAGGCAACAGTGCTGGGAGCTACACCCGTGGTCGTAGGTTTTGTAAATTTTACAGAAGAAAGCGACGCTGTCGCCTTCTGTTTCAGCTTCCTGTCTGTCTGTCATGTGACTTATACTGGGCATGTTGGAGCTGCCGTGTGCATGTTTGGGGCCATTCTGGGGAGAAGATGAGCTGGGGACTTGTGTGGTTTGGTTGGTGAAGTGTTTGTGTGGTTTGCAATCATTTCTGCACATCATTAAGTGGGGTTAGATGTCCTGGTACAGGAATGGGTTTCAGAAACCCCCCTGCTCCCCACTGTGCTGACTTGTGTGTTTGTGACTCAGACACGGAGGCATTTGGCAAAGATGGCCATATTCAGTATTAGAAGGGGGTAGGAGGGATGTATGAGACTCCAGGGAACATGTCAAAGAGCAATGCTGGCTGAGCAGGAATTAAATTTAATTCAGAGGCTGCCGGTTAATTTATTTCTTAATTGAGGGCCAACCTTTGCCTACACTGTAGCATTATTCCTAAATGCATGTCACAAAGAAGGTAATTCAACACAATGCCATTAAGTGTAATCAGAAATATTAATCTTAATGCTTTAAAAAACCCTACAATTTTATTTCAATTTTCCTTTAGGGAAAAAAAGTCCTTGCCATGTCTGCAGCACACTGCAGTAAATCTGCAGCACACACTTGCCTGACTTTGCAGACACCTGAGGAGTCTGACTGCCAGCTTGCAGGAGCCTTGCTTGCTGTCCAGGACCCATCTCCACGGCACAGGACAGGGTTTGCTCTCTCATTAGCAGAGTAAGTACAATGCCCAGGTCTGTGTTAATCGTCAGGGGTAACCAAGCAGACCATCACTAGACGTTTTTGCCCAAGTAGTAACAGAAAGATAACACTTGTTTGTATAAAGAGACTGGAGCTCATTTGTACTACGCCCAGAGGCAAGAGGGAGATGAATGCATGTTGTCAGTTCTACAGGTTTAATTTAACTTGTGCTAAAATAGCATCAACATACATCTCCCCTTGCCATTCATTGCCCTAGAATGCTGATGAATTTACTCTCATTTCACCCTGAATGCTGCCAGGCGGTAATGAGTTACAGCCATCTGGCAGTCTTATTTTATCTCCCCCAGTGCCTTAAAAAGCAGCAGAGGCAGGGATACTCTTTCCATGGGCGGCTGTCCAGCTGCTCAGAGTTCTCGGCCTGCTCTTGGGGAATGCAGGGCAGGTGATGGGCCAGAGTGGATTCTTGAGCTGGCACGCGGTTTTCACGTAGCTTTTCCATTTCAGGACTGGGCGGTTTAGATAACACAATCTGTGTGTCAGCATGAACAGCAGCATAAAAAGAGATGTGCAATGTACAGCTACTGCTATAAAGTGGTGTTTTATAGATACACAATAATCCAAAGTACACAGAGATAAGGCTCTTTATAGACACATAAAACAATATTGTTAATGTTGTCCTAACTCTTAGCAGAAAACCAGCTTGCCTCAGTAGCTGCTTCCACGTACATTGGTTTCACAATATCTTCAGAGTCATCAGAGTTATTGACTCATGATGAGTAAAAGAATAATAAATGAAACAGATATAAAACTTGTTTCTATTTCAAGGCTAATATTTTCTAAAAATCAGCTTTAGTGAGGCAGTGTTTGCATATAATAAAATGCATTCATTTATCTATGTTTCAGTGAGTTTTGACATATTTATACACTTGTGTACTCACTACCATGATCAAGATGTAAAACATCTTTATCATCTCCCCATATTGCCTCTGTCCCTGAGGATGGTCTTCAGTAGCTGGTCTTTCTAGTCTTCTGCCAACGTAGCTTAAGCTGATCTGTTCTAGAGTTTCAAAAAAATAGAATCTTGCAGAATCTATGTATTTGTGCCTGACATTTTGCCTATCGACGCTATTGCATTTTTCAGTAGTTAATTGTAGATTCCAGGTCACGAGGGGGACGGCCTGCTTTATTTATCCATTTACCCGCTTTCCCATTATTATGAATCACTTCATAATCTTTATGTGGATGTATATTTCCATTTCGTGTGAGTAAACAGGAGAATAATTGTTGCTCCTTCTAGTAAGTGTGTGTTTAACTGTTTAAGAATCTATCAAATGGACCTGGTCATGTCAGACAGAAAGTTAATCATCAGTTGGCTGGAGACAAGAGGCAGGGGCTACTTAAAAAAGCAGAGCAGTCATAGATTCCCCCACCTTTCTTAGTCATTAGCTATAAATAAGATCCACACAAGCTTATGGTTTCAAACTTTGGCTCAAAAGACTGTAAAATCCTCTAAGTGTGCTGTTAACCAGAGCCCACATGAAGTTCAGATGATTGGTGAGGTGCTGGAGAAACCTCCAGGTCTCAAAAGGAGCCGAACAGAGACACCCACCGTGGGAGTAACAGGTGCTCACTTCTCTCTGAGGCGAGTAAACACAGCCCGTGTTAACTGCACCAGGACAATGCCGTCGTCAGAGACAACTCTATAGGGATCGGCAACGGTCCAAGTCCTGGGCCCTTACCGGCTGCTCCTTAAACCATGACTGGTGTTTCCTCCCGGGACAGTCAGGGACTTAAAAGACAATTTTGTGTGAACCACAACTCTTCTCTTAGGCCTTAGATGCCCGGTAGGTAACTAAAAGCAGGACAGGGTTTGACTTTCTTTTTGTATCCTTGGTTCCTGTAACTTTTGGACCAAATCTCTCCTCAGCTATGTATACAGAAACGTTAATCCTTTAGGAAGTATCTGTCTAAAAGTTGGCAAGAAAAGGTTGATTAGCCCTGAATGTACATAATGCCCACTCACCCCCTTTCAAACTGAGGACATCGGGATGGGGAATTTGCAGAGATGTTAACTATGACCCAGAAATTCTCCAGCCATTGTCCTGAACCTGCACAAACCTGAGAATGAACCACCCCTCAGCCATAGAGATCCAAGAACTGTGACACCAGGACTGAGATCCTCTAACTTTCCAATTAAAACATTTTTCTTTATAAGTTTGTGCTTTAGTTTTAATTTCCATCATTATTAAAAGCAAGGACCCATGCTAGCTGGCAACAAAACAGTTTCCAAAATGATTTTTGATTTCATAATCTCACCAGCGATGTGTGACAATTCCAGCTTCTCACCATTCTTACCCATACTTGATAGTGTCACTTTTTAAAAGTGATGCCCATACTGGTAGCATGTCATGGTATTTCCCCACTGTGTATCTAACTCAAATTTTCCAGTTATTTAAGACGTAGGTTTAATTTTTATATAGACACTGGAGCAGGATAGGAAAAATAAGGTAGAAAAGAAACAAGAAAAATCATAATTTTAGAATTGTACTTTTAGTAAAAACTAAAAGTTTGTGTTTAGGACACAAATCTAGTAAAAAAAAAGTTCCTAAGGTCTTTAGAGACATAATAAGGCTGGGTTATTCCTTTCTACCTGAAAATGGGCCATTTTCACCTGTGAACAGACCATCTCCTCTCATCTGTGAGAAGGGCCTTTCCCTGGGGATGGATGATAGCTGTCACTTGTGATGGCTGTCACCTAGCAATGGGCCACCACCCTTGCCCTGCAGAAAGAGCCCTTGCCTTTCATCTGTAAATTGTATTCCCCTTATTGTAGACAGCTCAGTTAGATAGAAATCAATAGGCAGTCACACAGGGAAGGGCTCCCCCGGGGTTAGTGCAGAAGGCGAGAACAATCAAACTGGCCTGAGACAAGTGTGTCCAAAGAAGGCCCAGTTCCAAGAGGGGAGGGAGACACATGATGGGGGCTGCATGCCTCCCCCAGAGAGAAGTGGCATTGGAGATTATGCCATCATTAGCAATGCCCATTGCAGTAGACAAGGAGGTATGCTATCCGGATGATCAGAACATCAGACCCATCCCTTCCTGTCCCTTTCCAAAAAATGCCATAGAAGGTAGAAGTTATAGATAAGCCAGCGTTAATGATGCTTGCCATATACCCTTGCTATCTGCCTCACTTTCTTAGTAAATCAATATTAACTAAGTGCCTATATTTGCAATCCTAGTGGTTGATTGTAGTTTGTCCCTTGTGGTACCCACCTTGTGATTTTGCTCTATGAAACATTCTTGGAGAAGTACCTCCTACGGCAGCTCCTTTTGGGACCTCTCATGTCTCTCAAGACCTTTCTTTTACTAAACCTTTTCTCCTCTTAACCTCTTTTGTCCCTCAGAATTCATTCATTGATAGTCACAAACTTGGCATGCATGACTTCCAGCAGATTGGGAATCATTTTTCTTCTGTCACATCTTCTTTCCACAGATGCTCAAGTTCTACAGATTCTTTCTCCAAATCCTGCAATAATATCCCAGTTCGAGACCATAAGTACTTTCACTCTCTGTCCCTGTCTCTGTCTCTCTCTGTCTCTTTCGCTTTCTCACACTGTTCGTTTGAGTGTGTACTTTTAATATGTTGCCTAATGCATCTCTTTGTGCCTCTTCTTGATGTATCTTGAAAGTTCTTTTTGTGTGATGGAAGTCAGTGAACATGTAACCTGTCCCATGGGTAGGGTAAGTCAAAGTTCCTCTCCCTGCTTTGGGGACCTCTTTGGATGCTGCTTGGTGATAGTAATGCTAGGTTAACACATGCTATTAAATAGCTTGCTATACTCACCATTCACCTGTGAATATGCTTTTCATGTGCAAACCAAACAAATCAGAGCCTTGACTTCTGGTTCCCTCCTGTGTCTGGCTCTGGATCACTTTGCTGCTATGTTTGGGATTCACTAACCTTGGGGCAGCAGTCCTTCTGGGGTCAGCAAAGTCCCCAAATGCCAAAGGCTTACAAATATGGAATAAAAGGACCCGATTGATCCCTCTGATGACTACTGATGTTGAACGTCTTTCATTGTGCTGCTGGACACTCAGAACTTCTTTTCTAAAATGTTCAAGTCTTTAAGCTTTAAAAAAAATTGTGTTGCTTTCATATTTTTAACTAATTAAGTTGTGTACTTTGGATACAAGTCATTTTTCAGGTATTTGTCTTGCAAATAACTTCTTCCATTCTGTGGTGTGCCTTTCATTTTTCCAATAATGTGCCTCAAACAAATTAAGTTTTAAATTTTGATGAAATCCCATTTATTCATTTTTTCTTTTATGGTTCATTCTTTTTGTGTTTTAACTAAGACATCTCTGCTTACACAAAGATTTTTTCCTATTTCTTTCAGGAAGTTTAATAGTTTTAATTATTGCATTTAGCCCATTTTGAATTAAATATTTGCATGGCCTAAGGTAATGGTCAATATTCATTTCTTCTCCAGCATTCAACATTTGTTGGAAAACAAATTCTTCCTTTTCCACATTGAGCTAAATTGGAAATTTGATTTTACTGGTACTCAAATGACCATACATGTGTGGGTCTATTTCTGAAGTCTGTAATTCTTTTTCATTTATCCATTGGTCTCTCCTACCAGTAACACATTCTCTTTATTACTGTGCCTTCATAGTAAGCCTTGAAATCAAGTAGTGAAAGTAAGTCATCCAAGTTTGAACTAACTTGTCTTTTTTTAAAAATAATTTTAGAATTATATTTAAAAAAAGCTTTCTCAGCTTTGAGTGGGGTGGTGTTAAATCTACAAAATTAGTTTGAAGGAACATAAATCTTAATAAATACTGGTGAGTCTTAATACTGATTCATCATCATTTATATCTCCATTTCTTTAGACCTTTTTAACTTTCAGAAACCTTTTGTAGTTTCAGAGTATGTTTTGAATACATTTCATTTGATTTATTGCTAAGTGTTTCATGCTTTGAATGTTATTATAAATAGATTTGTTTTGAAAAATGTTATTTCTAGGACTGATGATTTAGCTCCATGATAAAGTGCTTGCCTGGTATGTACAAGGCCCTGTGTTCAATCTCTAGCACTGAAGAAAAAAAATTTCCATTTGCTTGTTGCTAGTATACAGAGATACAGTTGGTTTTTGTGTGTGTGTATGTTGATCTTGTATTTTGAGACCTTTCTAAACTTGCTGCCAAGTTGCAAGAGCTGTCCCAGGGTAGATTCCTTAGGGATTTTTTATGTGTCATCTATGCCTAAAGAGTTGTACTTCTATCTGTGCAATTTTTTTCCATTATTGCACTGAGCAGAGCCTCCTGTAGTTTCATAGGTAATAAACCACAGTATAGGCTAGCATTTATTTCCCAGCGGAAATCCTGGGCACACCTTATGCTATGGTTTCTGTCCTGACATCTCCCCACCCCTAAGCCTCGTGTGGTCATGAGTGGGGCTTTCTGGAGGTGGCTGAATTTTGAGTGTTTGAATGTAAACTAAGGGTGTGATATTGAGGTTAAGATTCTGAGGTGGGTGGCACCAATCAGTAGGTTGTAGCCTGCATGGAATATAAAGGGATGCAAAGAAGGCAGATTTGCTGTTGCTGCTGCTTGCTGCTTGCTGCTCTCTGCCTTCTGCCTGCCACTCCATGAACAGTTTCTCCTCTGAGATGCCCCTCGCCATGCCACCCTGCCCTGCAGCCAGCAAATTATGGACAACCTCTACAAACTGTGAGTCAAATAAACCTTTCCTCCTTTAATTTTTGGGTGTTAGATATTTTGTCATAGAAATGAGAAATGTAACCAAGACATCTTACTTACTTATTGGTTTGATTATTTACTTAAGCCTTGATTAACAAGTGCTTGCAATTTAACTTTTAAAAAAAGAATCACATTGTAAACTTTGATTGCAAATAAAAATGAGGTTTTAAAAAATCTCCACTTGACCAGATGTGAAACAATTAAAAAACTTTTAATTGTATATTGACAAAAAAGGCTTAAAGAAAAATGCATTTGTCATTACTAAAAAAAAGACATCTTTAGGTAAAACCAACAAAACTCCACACTGCATAGATAATGCAGACAGTCCCAATTATTTGGTCAATGGGGCAAAAAGTAAAACATATCTTCAGTTCTGATATTTTGTTCATCTCTTATTGTTGGAATTTCATGTTCATTTCTTCTTGTTGGATGACTAGGCTGGAAAATGATGGAGACAGTGAGCAGACATTTACAAAGCCAGGCCCTGCTCAGCCTGGGGAGCAGACAAATTCTCTGCTGGTGGATCAGCCGCTTTGTCTCTTTGCCATCTTGTGGTGTGGAGTTTTGATTTACCTTACCCTCTTCCCTGTTTTCTCTTAGGCTGTCTTTAGGGAGCAGGGACCATGTAGAACTGGTCTACGCCCTCCACACGCATTGTGCCTCACTGGTCCACCTCCATTTCCTGCGCTCGGCTGTCAGCTCTCCTCCACTGCTTCTCCCTGCACAGGAGGGTTAGAATCCTGTGGGCCAGGTCTGTAGGGCTCCCAGGGGTGGTGAGGCAGGAGCCTTCTTTGCCTAGAGCAGGGCCAGCATTGTTGATGCTGAGTTCTCCAATTCCTCCTTTTCGCCCTCTCACCATTCTGCTGGTGGTTGCATGGAGAACCCCTATGACGTGGGTGGCATCTCCAGTGATTGTGGTCAGCTATGTATTCACTGCCTTGAATTGGAATTTCACCAGGGTCTGTAGCATTTGCAGCCTCTTCTTCCTCAGCAACACGAGACTCCACTACAAAGGTACTTTCTGGGGTTCTTCTTTTATGGCAGTCTGGTGTATATGTACATCTTTGTGGGCGTCATTCCTATTGATGAAGGCATTTCTGTTTTTTTAAGTTTCTATTTTTATCAGCACATGTTTATAGTACATAGTGTTTACTTCCCTCATGTGGCATTGGTACATGCACATAACACACATTAATTACTTTTTCATCCACTTTCCCTACCCTCTCCCTCCATCTCTCTGTCCTCTTTTCACTTGCCAAGATCTATCTTCCTGTTTCCTATTATCCACCTGTAATTTTGCACTTTACTTATACTTTGCGTTTCTTATATCATATCTGTTTCTTACACTGAACCATTCAACCATCCTCCAAAACCCCGCTGCAGTGCACTTCGTGTCCCAGCCTGCGGATGTGGTGGATGTGAGGCTCCCCTGGGCTGATGCTGTCTGCACCGCTGCCTGTGGTGTTGTGCTTGCCGGAATTTGCTGGGTCTCAGCTTTGTTCTCAGGATTGTGTGCTTGGAACTGGAGCCACCACCTGTAGCGGCTGTGGCTCCTTCTGGCTGTGATAGTAACTAGGTGGGTGATGGCAACCCAGGGCTCTCTGGGTCTGCTCTGCTCCAGCTACTGATCAAACCCACCTTATTTTTCATCCAACTTTCATGGGTCATAGTCTTCTGTTGTCCAGTGCTATAGTCAGGGGTTGTGAGGAGAACAATTAGAACCAGGACACAGGGTTTATAATATTATTTTATGATAGTCACCCAAAGTTTAACATAAGAAAGTGCAGGAAATCTGTCCACAACACTAAAGACCCAGAATATTCAGCCAAGGGCCTGGATCCCACAGCAATGTCCAGCATGAGTCCAGCTGAAGACCTAGAGCCCATGACAATGCCTCCCACGAGTCCAACTGAGGTCTAGAGCCCATGACAAGGACTCACACCAGTCTGTTTTATGAATCTGTGCTGGGAAGACCCAAAGGTCAGCAGTGGAAGCTAGAAAGTCTATGCCAGCAGGGTGAAGGAGCTATGCCAGTAGGTTGAGAGTTCCACACTGGAGCCATGAAGTCAACCTCAAGAATCAGGACTCCCTGAAAAGTACCACAACCATTCTCAGTGACACAGAGGTCCCGAGCTCCTCCAATGATGAGAACAGTTGGGTACATGCCAGAAAGCCAGCATGACAAGCTTCTCCTGGAGATTAAACAGCACACATCTTCGCCTCCAGAGCCAGGAAGCTATGTTCAATGTAAGGACCAGAGCTCCCCCAAGGTGAACTGCAGCCACTCTCACCAACAAAGCCCTAAGCTCCTCCAATGACAATGGCTGAATTCATACTGGAGAAGCTAATTCATATTGGGGAAACATGACAAGCTTCTCCAGGAGAATCAATGGCCCAAAACAGCAACTTAGGAGAACCCACAATGCCTCACTCTTCTCCACATCTCTATTTACGCTGGCAACTTTCCTCAGGTGGACCATCTACACTCAGCACCATGCTGATTTAATTCAGCTGGTGTTAAGTTGACCACCAGTTTTTAATCTGGTATCTGAAAACACATTTTCCCATATTTTGCCTGGTTTTCTAGTTCTTTACAAAGGAAGGTGATTCTGTACTGTGTTACTCTTTCAAGGGTTGAAATGGAAGAGTTGTAATTAAGTGTTTATCCATCAGTTTTTTAATGATGATTATTGTCTTTAATTTTGAAAATTGTTATGCAACTTGGACAGTTTTCTACTGGTGGGAGAATAGAACTTTGAAGAAGGTGGTTCTCAACCTGTCTTCCATTAGTCTTAATTGATTGCTCCCCAAAGATACCCACATTCAGGCTGCTGCCCAGAGATTCTGATTTAAACAATAGCTGTAGTTTTTTGAATCTCCTGACTGGAGCTGAGAACCACCAGTTTATTTTCCAAAGCCTGAAGAATTTGCCAGTTCACGTTCCATGACATCTAGCTGTCACCAGAGTGGCTGGCAGGTGAGCTGAGTTGTAGGTCTTATCACCCTTGGGGATGTCCAGGTTTGGCCTTGGCCAGGTGTCCCAGCAGGAGTCAGCCTCGTCTCTTTATTCTGTGTGCCACACAAATGTCATTTTCTGGGCTTGCTGTGACCAGAGAGCAGTGAGCTATACAGGCTTGTCCTCCTGTCACCTTTCTTACCTTGGATCCTCTCAAAAAACATAAAAACTCTTGGACTCCTCTGTGACTATACATTTCCTTCCCACCTAAACACATTGCATGACATATTTATGACAAAAATATTATAATTTTAAAATAATTTTCTATTTCAGATTTTTGTCTCTAGGTGGCAGGGATTGGTTTCTTTAATATCTTGTTCTTACTACCAAGTTGAGGTCTTCTTTTTGCCAGTATTTGTATTTAACATTTGTTGAATTCAGACAGCTATTTTGGAACTTAATGTCTGAAAGCAAAAGTATGTCTGGTCTGTGATGGTTGATTGTTTGTGTCTACCTGAGTCAGAGAAGCTGAACTATATTGCATTGGCAGTTCCAACGGTAGGGTGTGGTAGCCCCATTTCAGGGGCTTGACTTGTTGCCTGGAAGGTTGTAAAGGGGAAATGAAGAAGAATGGAGCTGCTTCTGCTTCTTCAGAGGTGCTCCAGCCTTTGCCTTCACCTTGGACTTCATCTTGCGGCTTTCAACACAGACTCTACGGCTTCCAGCGCAGATCCTTCAGCTTCTGGTGTAGCTCCATTGGCTTCCTGACACAGACTCCCATTGGACACTGCAAGGAGCTCCAGACCTTTGGGTCCTGTGGCTCGCCAGTGTGCAGACAGACCCTCTGCATGCTTCCCTTTGTGACCCCATGAGCAGCCATTGTGAGCCAATCTTGTAAATTCTTAAACATTTATGTATCTTGTGTTATACTTGTTTCTCTAGTATGCACTGATGATAGAGTCCTATGGAAAATATGTTAAGGAATATATTTTATATTGCATTATTTTAGTGGCACGTGAAATCATTTCACATCTCTGTTTTTCAGATTTCATTTTGTGCTTTAAAGAGAAAAATTTGTCAGTGCTTTTATACTGTAGACATTTGCATTATCAAAGTAAAATTGGTTGGTTTTGATGAATTTACTTATTTCATCTTTTCATATCTTTTCAGCTTTTAAATCTAGAGATTTTTATTAGGTTAGATTATTTTTTCCACATGAATAGATGGAATATGAGTTTCCAGGACGATAATGTGGAAGAATATGCATAATGTTCTTGATGTAATTATTTGTGTAACAAATTTAGCCAAATGATATCTAGCTTCAAGTAATTACTCAATTCATTTCTAATTTTAAATTTTTAATTATACATGTTTGCATTACATGAGGTTTATATTCCTTGTGTGGAGTCAGTATATGTGTACAACACATGTTGATTCCTTTTCTCATCTCTTTCTCATCCCCATCCTCCCATCTCTTGTTCCTCTTCTCATGTGAAAAGATTCATCTCCCCCTTCTAATTATCTATCTTTTATTTTGCTCTTCATTTATAATTAGAGTTTGTCATAAAAGAGAAAGCATGTAATATGTAAGCTTATGTGTTTGATTTATTTAAGATTTTTAAAACTTTAATATTGACATTACCACATTCAAATGACCAGATTCAAATACTCTACTTAAAAACCACATACACATTTTCCCCAAATATACTTGAAACATTTTTGAGGATAGAGTTTAAAAGATAGGTACCATAGAAATATCTTCTCCAACTGCAATGAGAGAGAGAGAGAAAAACTAGAAAACTCTCAGAAGTTGCAGAAATTAAACAACATATTCAAGAAAACCAGTGGATCAAAGAAGAAATCACAAGGAAATTAGGAAATACAGTGGCACCTCTGTTCACAAATTCAGTTTGTTTTATGATTTTGGGGGAGAGGGCCACATTTGTGTTTGTATGGGGAAGGTGGCCATGGTTGTGTTTGTTACCCAGTGTGGAGTTTGTGAATGGAAGGCTAATGCTTCTGGTTGAGAACCAAATTGTTTGTGAATAGAAGTGCTCATCAACCAAGGAACCACTGTATGGGAATGAAAATAACCATATTAATGAAAATAACCATACTAAACACAATGGGACCAGGGAAAGCAGTTCTAAGGAACAGGTAATAGCTATGAACACTTGTGCTAAAAAATGAGGAATATCGCCAATCAACAACCAAAATGCATCACTTAATGAAATTTAAAAAAAAGGCAAGCCAAGACCAAAGAGAGCAGAAAGAAAGAGATAATAAAAATTAAAACTGAAATATACAGACTAGAAAATAGAAAAAATAGAGAAAAGCAATAAAATCAAAAGTTCATTCTTTGAAAAGAAAACAAAATTGACAAATTTGTAACTAGATGTACTAGAAAAAGGAGTTGACAGAAATTACAAAATAGATGCGGAAGTGACATTACTACCAAATCTGCAGAACCAAAAAGAATTAGAAGAAAGTGTTATAAGTAATTTGCTCAACAAGTTAGATAATCTAAATAAAATAGAAAACTTCTTATACATAAAAGACATTACCAAGACAAAATAATGAAGAAACAGAAAAGCTGAAGAAGAATGAGGTGACAGAATAGAAGCTGTCAGCAAATCATAGTCTCTCCAGGGCTGGAAATAAAGACACCTGGAAAACAACAACTTAATGAAGAGAAGGAGAACAGCCCTAGGAATCAAGAAAGGCCAACAAGAAAGATAAAAATCATGGAGAAACTGAAGAAAATGAAGAGATAATCCAAGGTAAGCCCAGAGAGGATTGGCAAGCCCAGTGATAAGCAATAGACAGACAGATTAACCCTAGGAAAAGCCCATGGTTATTGCTAACTATAAATTTAGTGTGGGTTTTACAGTACAAGTGACCCAATACCATGTCACACTAACTTTGGAGAAGAAATTCACTGCAACATCTACCATATTTAGAAGTGATATAGTTTGAAGCCATTTTAAGAAAGAACTTATGTTTAAGATTTAGATACACTGGAATCAGAAGTCACAGAACATCCATACTTCAGGTTTCTGAAGCCACCTTACCACAGTGACTGAGTTGGACACATTCATAAGAGACAGTCATAAAGAGGGGAGGTTTAGTCACAACCCCCCTGGGAAGTTTAAGCAATGCAGGGCTAAGGTTATAGAGGACTCAGTCAATGATTGGCAGCATGTCCTCTGTGGTGAAATGCCTGGCAATTGCTTGTTGTTTTCTGAGGCAGCTAGGTCTGAAAGTGTTGGGGTTGGGTTTAGGGGACTTCTTGGCTACCCTGGCTACCTACTTCCACCATGGAACTCAGTGGTCCGTTTGTTTTATGCCTACACAAAATCTGATCAGGGTTGCTCCTCTGCTTGGACATTTGCCATGTCCTGTGGTATATTGACAGAAGGAAATCTGCAGAAAGTGGGGCACCTTATAATCCCACAGAGCTAGTCTGGGATAGCAGTGGCTCAGGGCACTCAGAAAGGCACAAAGAAACACTAAAGGGCTTGGAGTGAATATACCCCTGAGGCAAGAAACAAAATAATGATTGATCCCATCCTGTGGGAAAAATAAAGTAGGACTTGATGCTCACATAACAAAAATGTGGGTGTTTTACAACAACAGCAGCCAAAAGCCAGAACCAGATGGGTTCATGGAAAAATTTTACCATACCTTTAAAAAATAACAGCAATATACCAATGCTCCTCAAACTATTTCATGAAAAGAAAAGGCAAAGAAGGCTTCCAAACTTATTCTATGAGGCCAACATCACTCTGATACCAAAACTGGACAAAGGAATGAGAGAGAGAGAGAGAGAGAGAGAGAGAGAGAGAAAGAGATATTGTTAATATCCACTCTACCCAATATAATTATTGAAAGTTTAGCTAGAGTAATTAAGAAAACAAAAGCAATAAAAGGGGCACAAATAGGAAAGAAAGAAGTCAAATTATCCCTGTTTGCAGATGACGTGAGACCATACTTGCAAGCCCCTAAAGATTCAACAAAAAACTTTCAGAGCTTATAAACACTTTCAACAGAGTAGCAGTATATAAAACTAACATTAAAAAATCAATACCATTTTTACACAATAATAATGAACTAGTTAAGAAAGAAATTAGGAAAACAATACCATTCACAATAGCTTAAAAAATTCCTAGAAAGCAATCTAAGAAGAGATGAAAGACTCTGCTATGAAAATTGCAGAAATATCCTACAAAAAAGAAATGGAAAAAGAGACCAGAAAATGGAAAGAACTCTCATGATGAATTGGCAGAACTAATATTGTTAAAATGGCCGCACTACCCAAAACTATCTATAGATTGAATACAATCCCCACCAAATTACCAATAACATTCTTCACTTAAGTAGTAAAAAGAATCTTAAAATTCACATGGAAACACAAAGGTCCCAGAATAGCCAAAGCAATCCTAAACTAGAAGAAAAGTGTCACAATACCTTATTTCAAATTATCTTACAAAGCCATGGTAACAAAAGCAACATAGTATTGGCACAAAAAAAAGACATGTGGACCAATGGAACAGAGCAGAGGACCCAGAAATTTGTTCAAAGCACTACAACCATCTGATTCTGGATAAAGGAACCCAAAATACATGAAAACAGCCTCTTTAATAAATAGAGCTGGGGAAACTCAATATGCACTAGTGGACAATTGAAAGTAGATTCTTATCTCTAATCCTGTACAAACATCATTTCAAAATGGATCAGAGACCTAAGTATAGTGTTTGAAACTTTGAAACTTCCAGAAGAAAACACAGGGAAAACACTTGAAGCTGTAGATACAAGCACACACTTTCCAATTGGAAAGCAACATCACAGGTCATAAAATAGCAAGGGCAACATTACATTACATTAAAGAGCTTCTCCACAGCAAGAGACACTGCTAATTTAGGGAAGAGACAACCTACAGGGTGGGAGAAAATCTTCACCACCTACTCTTTTGATAGAGGATTAACATCTAGAATAAATAAAAAACTCAAAACACTTAACACTTCCCAATCTAGTAGCCTAATCAAAAAATGGGCAAAAGAACTGAACAGGTATTCTCAAATGAAGAACAGGAAGCCAGTAAGTGTATGAAAAATATTCAGCATCGTCACCCATTAGGGAAATTCAGGTCAAAACTACACCGAGATTCTGTCTTAATCCCGGTCACAGTGGTCAGCATCGAGAATACAAAGTACCAGAAATATTAGTGAAAATGTGTGAAACAGAACCTTTCTATGACTACTATATGGAATCAATAGGGAGTTTCCTTCAAAAACGAAAACCAGGGCTACTGTTTCATCTGGCTCTACGCTCCATGGAATATACCTGAAAGAACTAAAATCAGAACACCATAGAGATGCCTGCATATCCATGTTCACTGTGGCATGCACTATGATAACTAAGATATAGTCATCCTGGGTGCTCATTAACAGGTGAAGTGATAAAGAAAATATGATATATACATATATATACATACATACATGAATATTATTCAGTCATAAAAAATGAACTTTTGTCACTTGCAGAAAAATGGGTGGACCTGACAATCATCAAATTGATAAATACGCATGTCAGAAAGATAAATATTGCATGTTGTCTTTCATACATGATATCTAAAAAATTGAATAGTACATAGAAGGGAAACTATTGTTAGGAGGAATAGAGGGAGGAGGGCATTGTAAGAATAGGCAATAGGGGACATGGATGTGATCAAAATATATTACACATATTAGGTCCCCAAATATGAAATAGGAGGACAGTGGGGGGATGGGGTGTAATGGAGGAAGAGAGAATTAAAATATATGTTTGTATGAATCTGATCTGATATAATGCAACCCATTAGTCTCTATAACCAATAGGCACTAATGAAAATGTTAGAGAAAAAACAAAAAAGAAAAGAAAAGAACATCTGAGCAGGCCAGTGTTAGTGAGACTCTGGAACCCTGAATTTCTCACCGACCATGAAATCCACTTCAGGTGAGACAAGTACAGCTGTTTATCCACTGCCCAACCACTGGGTGACTTTTTCAAACTGCATGCAAGGTAACAAATGGAACACTGTCACTTACTGAAGAACTTCATCCGCTCTTTGGTATGTTGAGGCTTTCACATATACTGTCCCATTTAGAGGAATCCTTCTGTACTCTCACTTGACCTAAAAGGAGGATGTTGTAACTGGCAGAAAGGAGCAGCTGGATGTTTCTGTGATAGATTTTGCTAGACAGAGGTAAGAAATTTCACTTAGGCTTCACTGGGTTTTTTGAGGTGCTAATCACAGGGAGTGAATCTTGGTCTTAAGTGAATGACCTCATTCATTACCCTGTGTTCCATCTTTTCCAACTACTAGTGCTCTGCTTTCTTTCCTCCTGCTGATTTCCTTGATCTGCTTGGCCCCTTCCTTTATTTGTGGTTAGCGCCATGCATCACCAGCCTGCTGTTTCCCTCAGGTCCTCAGTCTTCATTTATTGACTAGCGCTCTCCTCCAATCAGGGCCACCTCAGACACATGCACCGCTCTTCAGGGTTCTTATTTGATGGGCTCTAATCAAGGACATAAAAAGGATCTATTCTGCAATTATTTTTGCATATTTTTCAATCTCATTTCTTAAAGAGGAAATCTTTTCACAGAAAAGCACAATTCTTTGTGTTATCTTTTTGTTTAATTAGTCCTGTTAAAATTGATTGTGGCTAAAAGATATTCATCTAGGGGGTTGAATGAAGAGTATAAGGGGAGAATAGAATGTTTTCTGCAAGGATTGATTTAACCTATATCCAAGAAATAGAGTAGGTATGAGGTGCTCCTCATCTCACACAGGTGATAGGGACCTGAGAGCTTGTTTGGATCTTGTGACTTGATAAGTACGACTACACAGACCTACACTGAAATTCCAGGGGCCAGATATGTAGGTCTTAAATGCAAATATCCCTAGAGTTATCACTGTAAATTTTGTGATGCTGAAATTCCTGGGAAGTTCAGCATTTGGAGATTATTTAAAATATCCCTCTCTGGATCTGTCAAGAAAGCATTGCTTTCATGTGTTCACCTGTTGGCATTAGGTCTTTGTCTGCATGGCAGAGATGATTATCTCTATTCATTACCCTGTGTTCCAGGGTAATGAGGGCAGACAAGAACTACTGGGGACTTGGCCTAGCCCCAGGCTCCCAAAATGCATGCATGGCAAGCAGCTTAAATAAAAAGAGACAAGTGGTATGGTTTTTGGGGAGTCTAGAAAGGTCAAACTTTCTGGAAGAAAAGACTCTCTGGGAATAAAGACAGCAGCATCTCCAGACAGCCCGTATTTATTTGGTTTTCAAACAAAGGAATGGAATACTGAGGCAAGGTGGGGCCGAGCAGGACCTTGGGAAGTTAGTTCAAAGACTTCTCTGAGAAGTGAATTTTGCTGATAGAACTGTCTGACCTCTAAGGTTGGCAGCTATATTGCTGTGGAATAGGGGATGTCAGGGACCTGTGTCTACTGCTACCTCAGCTAGGCTTATCTTGACTTTAGAGAACTGTGAGTGGGAACTTTCCAATACATCCAGAGAACACTGTGTCCAGGAGTTTAACCCTTAAACAGCCTGGTCTCCAACAAGTAACAATTTAAATACAATTTGAAGTTATGAAAGGACTGCATACACTGTAGTATGGAGGGTGTATTTCTCATGCCTGTTTATGTCCTGTGATTCTGACGCTTTGACCTCTTGGACCCCAGAAGCACTGCTTTTCTCAGGACTCCCTAAACTCTAGAGACGGTGAAGACTTTGACTTTCGTAAGCAAACACCCAGTCGAGGTCCTACGCCCCACCAACACCTTTGTTGGGCTCTTATATTGTAGGCCAATGTTGTAGTTGAGGCTTGTGAGGAGAACAATTAGAATCAGGACACAGAATTTATAATATTATTTATGATAGTCACCCAGTGTCAAATACAAGAAAGTGCAGGAATTCTATCCACAACACTAAAGACATAGAATATTCAGCCAAGGGCCTGAATCCCACAGCAATGTCCCACATGAGTCCAGGTGAAGACCCAGAGCTCATGACAGTGCCTCCCATGAGTTCAGCTGGAAGTCTAGAGCCCACAAGAAGGACTCATGCCAGTCTATTTTATGGATAGGTTCTGGGAAGGCCTGAAAGTCAGTGGTGGAAGTGAGAAAGTCTATGTCAGCGGGATGAAGGTGCTGGTAGGTTGCTGGTAGGTTGAAGGTTCTGCGTTGGAGCTGAGAAGTCACGTGCAAGACAAAGTCCAGGGCTGTCCTGAAAAGCAGCACAGCCATCCTCAGCCACGTGGAGGCCCCGAGCTCCTCTGATGATGAGCACAGTTGAGTACATGCCAGGAAGCCAGCATGAGGAGTTTGTCTTGGAGATTAAATGGGACATGCCTTCCCCTCCAGAGCCAGAAAATGATGCTCGATGTAAGTACCAGAGCTCCCCCAAAGTGAACCACAGCCACTCTCACCAACAAGGTCCCGAGATCCTCTGGTGACAATAGTCAAATTCACACTGGGGAAGCTGGTCATGACGAGCTCCTCCAGAACCAGCAGCTCACACAGCAACATGTAGGCGAGCCCACAACACCTCAACACCTGCCTTCTCCTTCTCCACATCTGTTTATGCTGGCAACCTTCCTCAGGTGGAACATCTATGCTCAGCACCATGCTGATTCAGTTCAGCTGGTGTTAAGTTGCCCACCAGTTTTTAATCCACAACAGCCAGTATCACCTGCTCAAATTAGCCCAGTGCCAGCTCTGAAGACAGCTGGAGCAAGTCCCTGGACCCCAGAGCTTGCTGAGGTTATTCAAACTTCCCAGTCCTAAACCTGCTTAACTTGACTTAGCTTCAGAAACCACAATGAATGCTATTGCCCACAACATTTCCTTATTTCCTTTGCCTTCTGACCTACCCTGGTGCTTCCCCCAGATGATCTTGTGCTTAGTTACTTTTCTTGTTGCTGACACAAAAATACTATGCAGGTTACCTGAGCTAGAGCAGTGTAGCACTCACACCCTTAATTCCAGCATTGGACCACAAATCAATCACAAACTCTAGATTCAGCTGTCTCGGCAAACCCTGCCTCTCATGACCACATGAGGCCTTGTGAGGACATCCGGACACAAACCATAACACTGTACATGGCGTGATTTCGCCCCTGCTGACAAGGGGCCAAATCTGTCTTCCTGGGGATCATCTCTTGACCTGTTGGTCTCACCATACCGGCACAGTATTGAAACCTGCATTGTAAATAAAAGTTGAGACTGTCTTGAGTGCTTGGAGAAAGTGTTTCCACCCACTCCCCAAAAACCATGCTTTGAAAGGACCTTGAATGTAGGGTGCCTGATACTACGATGGAGATGTGTGAGTGAGAAAAAAAGCCCCAGAAAACAGGACAGCATACATGGCAAAAGCAAGAGTGCTAAGTTCTGAGAACAGTGGATACACAGAATGGAATGAGTGGACAAAGCAGGCAGCAGTGGGAGGTCAAGACAGAAGGGTGGTTGGGTTGAACAGGGGCCTTACTGGACCTGCCAAAAAGCTGGATTTTATCTTATATATTTGAGGAGGCAGAAAATGTCTAGTACAAGTAGGTGCGTGTTACTGAAAAACAACCCTGGCAGCCACATGGAGGGTGAGGTGGACAGAGAAAAGACTGCAACTGGGAGAGCTGGTTCAAGATTGTTTTAAAAGTTCACCTCTAATTGTGAAAACAGGGCCATTAAAGGTCAGAGAGGCCCTTAAGAATAGACTGAGAAGGGCATTTAAAGCTCTGCCCTGTCTTGTGTACTCTCTGTGGTGGTACACAGTGCCTCCTGGCCTCAGAAGAGGCTTCCCTTAAAAGGGAAGTGGGTGAAGGGGAGGCAGGGTGGAAGAAATAAAGAGAAGTAGGAAAGAGAACAGCAGACTCATGTTTTTGCCTCTTTTAATGAACTTAAAACTCGGGGTCAGGTCCCTGCTCAGCTCCGTATGGAGGCATGGTGATCACTGGATGGAGGTGTGTATTGCAAGTTTTATTAACCCTTTATTTACCTTTATTTATCTCAACCCCTCCAGTATTGAGGATACCATGATAAGAGTGACTAAGGTAATTTTCAGGGTTAGCAGGGATACACAATTGCCAGCTTTCACAGTGTCCAGCTCCATGCCCCCTGGAGTGGTGCCTAGAAGTCTCCAAACCTATACTCTCGGGTTCCAGGAAAGCAGAGCCTTGAAGATCACCCTGTGATGCGTTCACCTTTCCTGGTCACGTGCAATCACCCCAGGATGAGAACTTGGGTCCATCAACCTCTGAATAGGAACAATTATCTCATAGAAACCAACATTTCTTTCAATCTATAAAGATTCCAGAGGGAGGACTATGAAACTAGGGCTGAGATAATGAGCAACTGGAGCCCGACCCACCTCAGCTAATCCATCAATGCTGGCCTCATTGCAACCCAGCATCAGGGTGAGCCTTTCCAGCATGCAGCCTGGGGTCCTTTCCTGGTTTCCCTCACTTCCCACCTCTGCATCGTAAGCCAGCCTGTGCCTCACATCAGCGTGCCCTGAAATGCCTTTTCGGTGGCAAGTGCCCTGAGCCTACCTGGCAGGTAAATTGAGGGTCCCCCTCCTGTTTGGAGACCTCCTCAGACCATTTGGTGATTAAGGTACCTGTAAGGCCACCACTCACTGCTCGAAGGCCTGCGGCAGTTTCCTCATCTGCAAATGAGTTTGGACACTCATGATAACCACTTACACGCGTAAAGTGAATTAGAAAGGTTGATATATTAAGATCTCAGAAGAAGAAGGGCTTTATATTTTGCATCATCTTAACATTTATGAAATACATTATTTTCTTCTCTTATTTCTCATTTTCCCTTTATCTTTTCTTCCTACTTCTTGAACATATTTATTATATTCCTGTGCTTGCTTGTGTTAGAAAAAGTTGTGTTTCTTTGAAATGGCAACTATTTCATCTGTGAATGTTCTGTGAGTTCAAGAATAGCTTCTTCAAAACAAAAAAGGCATTTCATAGCCAACAAGAAAGGCTTTTGAAAGTCTTGAGGAGAGACCCTTAGGCTGATCTGCTTTTATAAGAATAGCATCGCGTGCCATGACTAGAAAAAAAAGATTGATGAATAACGATCCTGGCTTGTCAATAGGAGAGGAGAGTAAACAACAGAGTAATTTAATTCCTCTCACTACAAGCTTATTTTATTCAACACTTTCCGGCTGAAGAAGGGCTTATTAGGTGCAGATAAAATGATGTACTCGATTATTCACACCAGTGCTAAAATTGATTTTATTTCTCCTACTTGTCGAATTACAAACTAATGAGATTTGGCTGTTACAAAACTGCAGCCCCTGTTGGCCAGCTCTGCAGTGATCCGAGCTAGACTGTTGAAAAACCAGCTGATGTACTGTTCTTTAGTACAGAATATGTTTCTTTTTCTTTATCTTCCTCAGTCACAGTCTCTGTCTTCATCAGCGATATATCAAACAAGCAAAAAGAGATTTTCCCTTAAG
>PVJX010014566.1:0-44539 GCA_004027295.1 Dolichotis patagonum | reverse complement strand
TACCATTGAGATACGTTCCTTGCTCTAAATCACCTGTACTGTAAAGTGGCACTGATCATTGCAACACTTCAGTACTCTGCACTTCACATTGCATATCCTTTTACACTCATATTATTCTTTTAAAAATAAAATTCAGTTAGACTGCTAGGCTGACATTCAGAATGGGCTAAAATGTAATGCTTAAAAGGAACATTTTTTTTCTTGAAGCTAGTCAAGGGAGTAAATTGTTCTGTCCCACAAGGTTAAGGTAACTTGGAAAGATAAGTGAAAACAACTAGTGGAGACTGAGAGCAAAAAGCCTAAGCTGTAATCAAGCATCTTCTTATTAGAAGGCTATGAGATTTTTTTAGCTGATTTTTTAAAATTTTATTTAGAAAGAAAAAAAAAAACAAAACAGAAAAAAGGGTAGCAACAATACTGAATTCCAAAGGAAAAAAAGAAAAGAGCAACAACCAAAAAAACCCACTAAGAAATCACTAGCTGCTAAGTTACATACAGTCATGTTGGAAATAGTTGTTCAAGTTACAAAATTAAAGCATAAAGAGTAGACATTCAAACAGTGAGACTATTAACAGTTCTGCTCAACAATCTAACAAAACAGTAGTATGGTCATCTATCTTCCACACATAAACATACATGCAGTTATATCCTTTAGAGCACTTGCCTTTGCTCTCTTTTTTACAATAGCAATTATGGGTTTTATTACTCCTACAGTTCTTATTACTTTTTTATTTTAAAGAGAATAAAACAAAAGAGGGCAGAACAAAGCAGATCAGAACAGAACAACATAAGCAACACAGCACTTTACAATAAGACAACTGGACATTAACAGTAGTTATCAAAATATCTCTTTCTCTGTTAAAGTTGAGCATAGTTTCAGATACAATAATATCAAATATAACACAATAGTATAAAACCATTCAAGAGAATGAAAGAATTACAGGACATTCTGAAGTGAATAATTATGATCAATGGCTACTATAATATCTCATTTTGAATAAAAAGATTTGTTTATACTATCACATATATTAAAATCCCAGTAAGACACAACATGATAGAACCGATGGTAATAGCAGAGTAGAAGCATGGTAGGACTTCTAAGGAAGACGATATTAAATCAGCAATGGCTGCCATAATGTTTGGTTTTCTTCCAAACCGCTCATCATACCATCATGCATAATAAAGTGAAACAAAACAGAATAAAACCATTCCAACTGATGAATGAAAACATTGAAAGGCTTAAAAGTAATGAAATGGGAAATCATGATTACCATAAAATCTTATATACTGTTACCAACTCTCATACTAGGGAGACTATACGGTATTTACACATGTGAGTTTGGTTTATTTCACTTATGAGTCAAGTTGTGTCCATTTATTTATAAATATCTCAATGTGATCATTCTTTAGCTGATTTTTTAAATTTATCCTCCAGTATCCATATCCTACTACCATCTTTGACTATATATTTCACATTTTAGTATACAACCTTAGTTTGCTTAATTTGTTATTGTTATTACAGTCTGGTAGCTAGTAGATTATATAACTGAGTTGCAGCGTAATATTGGAAACATGGGCTAATCAATTATTATTAGGGTGAATAATAACTCTATACCAAATATTGGCAAATTTTCACAAGAAAATACATATTAGTAAAAGTATGTATAGAATTATTACACATACATAGATTAGTATATGCTGAAGAAATAAAAACATTACAAGATGTGAATTTCTTATGAATTAACAACCTTGAACATTCAAACATATAGGATTACTATGAATGTTGATAATTGTATATATCACAAAAAGAAGATGAAATGACCCTAAATCATGCTGATGTTCAAGTTTAAAGAGACACTGCAATACATGTATTGTATATTCTTAGTGTTAGGAGTAAAAATAAATCAGCCTATAACTTTCCAAGGACAATAACCACACTGACAAAATTTCACATTAATACTATATAAAGAACAAATATACACATGGAGTGTAGGCAACTTGCCCCAAGTCCAAAGTTCTTCAATGTGAAGGATGAATTCTCAAGCCGATCAATCTGTTGTCCAACAACATAATCTTACATGCCACTATCCAATCCAGGTGATATATCTATAAACAGCATACGATTTGTTACATCACTTATACCTAATATTTCATCAAAGCATGTGGCTTTTTATCTTCAAATATAAACATATGTTTTATATAATGAAAATCCTTTAGCAAAGATTAGAAATATAGCATTCAAAACTAATCCATTGCCTAAATGAATATGTTAGAAAAGTAACCACAGATTGATGCATCAGTATTTACAATGCATTTTAGTAACAAACTGATTATTCTGAAAATACAATTATAGACACACAAAAGATCAATTCAAATGTTATACTTAGACAATCTTAAAGGATGTTTAAACATTGCAAAGAGAAGTTTGAAATAAAAAATTACAAAAAAACATGTTTAATAATAATAGTATCTGAAAATTTAAAAGTTAGTTTTAAAAGATTTGTTTCCACAATTAGATTTTATAAAACTGGAACATATTTTTACACTTAAGTCACAAACATCCTTACCTAAGACATTTAATTAAAACCATATCAAATATTCTATTATGATCAGCTAGTCTAAGAGTTTTCTATTAATTTATTTTTTTTCTCATTCTTACAGTTTAGCAAGATATAGTAGCTCTACTTGGATGGGGTGAATTTTATTATATTTATTAATCAGAAATAAAAACCTATTTTCCATTGTCAAATTGCTGGAGCAATACTAACAATAAATAGGATTATATAAATGAGCAAACAGCATAGAAAGGAATTTGTCAATAAATTTAAAACTCCAAAATGCCTTCTTGCAGAGCAATGGAAACATACTTGAGAGATAATGACTACCAGTGTGGTAGAAGTATATGAGAAAGGCAAGAAGACATGAGCACTGTTCATTTGATCATCTGGATGTATTGACATAAAGAGCTGGGAGGAGCTAATTTCACTGGACATGATGAATTTAAAGCCTCGGATGTTATCTACAGAAAAGCTGTTAAGTTTTCTTTATCCTCAGTATTATTTTCCTCCTATAGTACTATAGAATGAACGATAACCATTCTCACCGTGTAGGTAAAAATATAGACCAAATTCACAGAATGATATGGCCAGTGATGTGATGATATTAAAGTATTGTTCCCAGTTTTATGATGAGGGTTTAATAATAAAACAAAAATAAGTCTCTTGTGATTGAGCCCCTCAAACATTATTATTTAATTTTATTTCTGTTTAAATTTGGATTTTCTAATGCTATTATTATACACAATGATGAAAATCTATAGATTGAAAATATAGCAATTTCAATCCCAATTTTTGTCATGTGCTTTTGGTCCTCTGTCTCTGTCTCTGTCTCTCTCTCTCTCTCTCTATATATATATATAATTATATATAATTATAATTATATATAATAATATATAATTGTATATATTACATATATATGTTATATATGTAATATAATACATATATAATATATATTACATATATATTATATATAATTATATATAATTATATATAATTATAATTATATATAATAATATATAATTGTATATATTACATATATATGTTATATATGTAATATAATACATATATATAATATATATAGTACATATATATGTTATATCATATATATATTTATATAGAGACAAAAAAAGAAGTGTATGTATGTTTATTCAGAAGAAGTGATACAAAATAGTATAATCAGTGTGATGCCTAAGCATACCATAACCAAAGTAAGATAAAAGAAAATGTTTTGATTTCATGGATAAATTTTCTTGAAACACTGAAATAAAGGAAAGATTGTTGTTGTTTTTTAACTGTTCTAATTTTTAAAAATCTTTGGCTCATTTATTGTCTTCCCTAATATGATCTTTCTATGAGTTCAATATGATTCCAAATCTTTGTAAAAGTCCATGGTAGAGAACAGTTCATAATAGTTGCTGACTAGTTAGAGATATTTTTATCTATTTTGCTTGACTATCTTCTGTGGCATCTTACTAAAAACTTGCAATGGATCACGGAAGTTTTGACTGGGAAAGATGAACTTTAGAGGCCAACATGTAAGAATGAAAGATGCACTTTTATATCTTGAAAACTAGAAAGGTTCTACTAGAAGTAAAATGGCGTCATTGCTCAGTTTTTAAATGAGGTAGCTAAAAAAGATGCAATTGCTAAACACACCTGCATCTTTATTTCTCTGTCTTTCCTTAGAAAACTAATGTGTACATGGGGAATCTTAAAGTAAAGTAGTGATTAATCTCAATAAGAACATGAACCAAAATAATTTCAACAATGTTTTAGTTTTTCTCAAACCAAAAAGTAAGTAATAAAGTACTTTAAAAATTTACATATACAGCATTATTACATATACTAGAAATTAAATAGGATACCATAGTGTTCTTCAAGGGCAAATTTAATAAGACCTTAAATTAGATGTTTTCTATAAGATATTTCTAGACAAGGAGTATCCTTGAAGTGAGAAATCTGAGCAGTCATAATAGAGATTGTTTTTTATTCAGTATTATAGATTTTCTGATTCTTCTACAGTGACTGGATTTTAGCTGCGTATATAAAAGAGAGACTGTTTCTCCACTTTTCTTACTAGGATTAAGTCTTATAGGAAATAAAGTATCATGCAAATTTCTACAAAAGCTATTATGGATATACCAAGAGATTTTGCTTCTCCTTTTCACTTCTTGCCTCCCTTCAACAATGGTATCCTTTAATCCCGTACAATTTTGGGCAAGGTTGTAAGGGCAACATTGTAGATTAATGTACACTGGGAGCACAAAAAGTTCCTGAGATCATGATGTATTTAATATACAAATACTAGTTCAAACTTTTCATGAAAAAGACAAGTATCTGCCTTCCAGAGACAATATTCTTGGTGTCTGTGTTAAACATTCCAAATACTTTTTTAAAAACAATGTCAGTAAAACCTACATTTACAAAGTATTTAATCTAAGTATACAAGAAGAAAATAGGTAAATATGTATTATAACACTACGTGGTCACATGTTATGTTTGACAATGGGAATACTATTATACAATGTAAGTAAAAAGGCAACATATAAAATGAAATTTATAATATCATTTTAAATGCAAAAATACACAGAAAAAATTATGGGAAGAAAGTATACAAAGTATAAAATATTTTTAAATGTTAAATTTTTATAACAACAGTTATTTTCATAATTAGAAAAATTTATATTTTAAAATTATATTGTGACCTTTCCCCAGGTATCTCTCACCTTTATTATGTCATTGATTAATCTAAAACTCCACAAAGTTTACCAGACTTACTTCTTACCAGGTTTACGAGGTTTAGATTTTGTGAGTTTTCTATGTGCTGCTGTGTATTCAAATATCTGGTTTCGTTTAACTATCCTATAGTTATGAGAAACACCTACACTAAATTATCTACTTATGATGGAGCTACTTTCTTTTAGTGTGGATGGTTATGAGGAGGAATTCCACTTTCAGGAGACCATAGTTACCTGAAACCTAAATATCAAAGAAGCTACCCTGGTTACGTGACTTCAGTTCGTTATTCGTTAAATATTTCCCAAAACTAGAGAAGTGCGTATTACATATTAAGTAATCAGTAATGTTTATTGAAACATCACCTGTGACTATATATTTTTTTCTTGACTGAGAACCAAACATAAATTCAAGGATATTTTCCTTGTCTTAGCCTGTAAATAGTGACTGTCGCGCAGCACTCCTGTGTACAGAAGACCGTCAAGATGGCAGCGTTGATAATATGTGAAAGACACTACCTTTGGCATTCTAGATGCATTAGCACAACTATCACAACCACTTTTTTGGGCTAGCAGCATCATTCCAGTCTATAAACTTTGCTGAACTGGCTCCAGAGGGAGTATGTCACCTATTCAAGAAAAAAGGACTTTTATGGGGTAATGCTGTGATTTTAAAAATGGCTCTTCTGCTTCCCAAGATCAACTCCAACACATCTGGGTTTCTCTCAGTTTTTGTTCCAAGAAAAGCAGCACCAACATCATCACTCACAGACTTTTTATAAAGGCAAATTTCTGGGTCTCAGCTCAGATCTACTGAACCAGAAATTCTGAGCATGACGTCCTACACTCTTGTTTAAACAGCCTAGTATGTGATTCCAACATACACTGACACTGTGAAATCATTCCTTACAAAACCAAATGCAAGCACACCTTGTACTATTACAAAAATCTATTTGAATATCAAATACAACGTTTTACCATACCCACTGTGGACAAGTTATCTAGAATGAAATAAATATATTCATAGGAAAAAAATCTTTTCTATGACAACCAAAGAGGTGGCAAACACTAAAATACTTTCTTTGTTTAGAAGGTTAATACTTTTTCCAGTTTTCATTTGAAGCTCAAATAATGTGGAACAATTTCAAAAACATGTAAACAGCTTTTATCTACCAAAATTGTGTAGTTTGTTGAGGAAAAAAAAGAAGCAGCCAGAAGTAAACACAACACACACATAACTTTGCAGTACTGATCTTTGTACATGCTAGAGCATGATAGAGCAAGTCATTTACCACTGCACTAAAGTTCTGATGTCCAGAAACACATTTCTTTAAGTTTTTTTTTTTTGTGAGAAAGAAATTCCAGAAGTCAAATGAAAAATATGAATACATTCATTTGGAAATATAATAGAGCAAATACACTTGCAATTTTTGATAATATCTCCCATACTTCAATTTTTGTATCATCAACAAATAACAAAATCTTTAGAATAATTTATACTACTTTCTTAAAAAAAGTGCTACTTAATATAGTTTTGACAAAATAAATGGTAAATATACCATTCTCCTAAATTTGGATCATAAAAATAAAACCTAGCTTTATACACAAAACTTGGGGAAAAAAAATCAGCAGTTTACAATATTAACCCAAGCTCTTTTCCTAGCTGAAATCACAAGAACCTTTTCATGTGATTTTTTTTTTTTTTTGTACTGGCGATTGAACTCATGACCTTGCGCTTACCAGGCAAGCACTTAAGCCACTGAGCTAAATCCCCAGCACCGTGTGATTTTTTAAAAAATAAATCATCAACTATGTTACTTATTATTCCTTCCCAAAAATTTTACTTGCATGTGATCACACAGCCTACCTTCAAATTGTGAAGCATATAGCTAATTAATTTGGGTTGTACTGGTACTTTTTAGGTCCACAGCGGTCATATTTATCATAGGAAATTTGTACCTGAACATGAGGTACAGATTCCTTTTTTTTAATCCCCAATCCCTCTCCTGCTCCTTATTTTCAAAAGCTTTCTTTTTCCCTTTATTCTTTTTCTTTTCCCCCCTCTCCTGTCTTGTTCCCCTTCTCATTTCCTAATATTTATTATACATTTTGGTTCTTACTTATAGTTTGTTCTCAAGTAAGAGAAACAATGCAATAATTAAACATGTGTACTCGATTTACTTCATGTAAGAGTAAGGCCTCAAGGTGCATCTATTTACCTGTAAAAGCTTAAAGTTTATTCTTCTTTAAAGCAGAGTAGTACCCTATCATATAAACTGCAATTCTTATTAATCCATTCATCTGTTAATGAGCATTTGGGTTGATCCCAAGATTTAGCTGTAAACATGGGTGTGCATACAGCGATGCCTTTTATTCTTTCGGGAAGATGCTACGAAGAATAGCTGGGTCAAATGAAAACTTTAGTTTTAGTTTTTTGAAGAATCTCCAACACAACTTTCTACCGTGGTTGCACCACTCTGTACTCGCACCAACAGTGGAGAATCCCTTTTTTTCTCAATCCCTCCAGCATTAGTTATTGGTTGATTCTAATAACATCCATTCTTTCTGGAATGCGATGAAATCCTAGTGTTTTGATTTTCATGTCTTGAATGGTCAATGACATTGTACATTTTTTCATTACTAGCCATTTTTACTTCTTGGTCTGAGACATGTCTATCTATTTCAGATGCCCATTTTTGAATTGGATTTTAAATTAGGAAGGGCCTGGGGTTTTTGTTTGTTTGGTTTTTTTGTTTGTTTGTTTTGTTTTAGTTCTTTATATTCTAGATGTCAGCTCTTTGTGGAACAGCTGACAAAAATTTTTCCTACTCTGGGTGTTAGCTCTTTAACGGACCCTATTTGTAGACTTCATGTGACTTTTGACAGAAGGAAAAACAGCCGTTTTTCTCAAATGTTTTATTCATAAAACATGAAAACAACTTTCAGATTTGCCATTTAAATTAAAAACGCATGCAAAATATAAAATTTATGCTTCCTGTTTTTATTTTTGTAACTTGTTAAGATAGTACCAGATGCTCTCCTAGTTCAGGTAATATGAACTAGGTAATATGATAACAACTTTTGTTTAAATATTATAGATATTAATTTAGTAGAACAAAAAATTGAATATCAATGCTTTCATAGCTTTGAGCTTTCAGATGGGGCTTTAAAATATACTGCAGAGATACTTGCTTATCACTGAGCATCGACCTTGGGCAGAGAATGTCAAATTTCAGGGTTGAAGTCAAGCAGCGTGGAATCTAAAGCCATAAAGAAAATAAGAGCCTGATGGGGTGAAAGCCATCAGGAAAGAAAACGAAACAGGATCAAAGTTAGAGTGTGTGGCAGTAAAGGGATGTTAAGGGTAAAAAATAGAAGCTTATGATTGAGGGACAGCTTTAGAGTGTAACTTGCTAGAGAGATTATATATCAAAAATGAGTTGTTCCTAATTTCTGATAGCAGGATGCCTCCTGTCATTTTCACCAGTGGTATATATTTTTTAATTATTTGTTATTCCTAATGATTTTGGCTATCATCACACACTGTAAAAGAATATAACATTTTATATTTAGAAAACAAAAAATGGTACAGAACCACATTTTGTCTTTATTCTTTCATATACCTTGCTTAATATTGATTTTGTTACTGAATGCTTGGTATGTTACCACCCATGGGCTTAAAACACTTATACAGCAATCTATGTCTTATTTATTCTAGCTGAAGTGGTAGAAAAGCTTCAAAATGATAAATCCTGTTGGAGACCTCTGTAAACAATATTTGATTCATACATACTGAAACTTGTTCTAAGTAATGAATGATTTAGATAGAGCACATTTAGCACTGTCTAGCAATGAACATTTATTACAGGAATACCACAGCAGATGAGTCTGTGGTAGATAGTAAACCATCAATCAGATGTGACCCCACAACAAATTGTACCTCATCAACTGCTTTAATATGTCTTGAAGCTTCCAAATAGACATCACTGGACCATTTGTTAAACCCAAGCTACTTTTTCACTGACAGAGCAAAAGACATTTGGTATTTTCATTTATATGTAATATCAAAATGAATTGATGAGATCTAGTCACCTAAAATAGAATTTCTACAAGGAATAAGCTTTGAAATTTAGACCTTTCTTTCTTTCTTTCTTTATATAATAAATTCTTAATGACTTTATTTTAGAAATAATGTTTTATGAATAAAGACTTTATTTAGATTCTAAAACTCTACTATACCTTATCATGGTTATTTTTAAAAGGCCACAGTGTTATTTAAATAAAAAGGAAATATGTATTTATCGCCATCATTTCTGCTATGAAACTGAATATTAAGACATTCTCATATGATACTGCAAAAGGAACAAAAATAAAAACAGTATGTTTGGGTGTTCAAGTACTCACAGTGATGGTAATTACACTATCAAAAAGTGCTTCTTGTTGCTACAGAAATACTTATTTTGAAGATATCTTACATAGCCTAGCTTTCTGATATTAAAGAATATTCCTTATTCTTTCATTTACTTTGTGAAGTTTTTAAAATCTGTGTAATTAACTACATGGTGTATCTTTATCTTTTTTTTTATTAAGATATGTAATTGTGTTTTGCTTTACACTTTTCTTTGGCCATAACGTGTGTGAAGATTTAAACCATCTCTCTTATTCTGCATAGTGGCCTCAGTCAGTTAAATCTATAATCCTTATATGTATTATAAAGTTTTATAATTCATTCTCAAGTATGACCTTAAAAATGCACATATAAATATTAACACAATTACTGATTTGAATGTTCAAACTATAGTCTTCACTCTCTAGTATTCAAATGAGTGTTAGGAAGCTACATTAGTAAGCATGATAATTTGAGTTTCTGAATGCCAGCTCTCTTGCTAAATAGTTCTTTGAAAAAGACTCTGTGGCCAAAAGGAAGACAATGGTTCAAGGTGTCTTAAAGAAATACATCCCTTCTCTTGAATAGGCAAATCAGAGGTATTTTGCCGAAACTTCTAAAAGAATGACTCCATAATGTACCCCAATTTAGAACAATTACCTAATTTAAAAATAAATTTAAATTTGGATAAAAATGTGTTGATTTTCAGACAAAGGTCTCTTATGAATCCAATTTGTTGCTAGTCCTTGCTACGTGTACAAAGCACAGCTATCCACTGCCTCACCCCTGTTCATACATCTGGTCATACAGGTAATTAAGGATCTCAAGACTGCTAATTTACAACTACGTATGCACCAATGGAAGGGGTACACTTACTGTTTGCTATAGAAATTCTGAGTCTCTGGCCCTGTGTGCTGAGTCACAGCATGTAGCCTACCGATTTGCTCTATCATGTCATCAGGTGAGGGATTTTAGCTGAGTGCAGGTATTTCCTGTGTGTTCCTAACATTAGATGTTTTGTGAGCATACAATTTGTACACCGATCTGCTCTGATCCACTCTAATTGCTTGCTCAGTCATCTCTTTTGGAGTCCTGTTACTGGGTGTCATTCATTATGACTTTGGAGAACTAAGACAATTACTGATATTGTATAAAAATAAAATGATGCACTTCACATTAGGAAATTAACATAACCACTTAACAATGAGGTATAACATTATTTGAAAAACTCTCATTATTTTGGAATGAGTCATTATCAGATTACCCAATTACCACAGTCAATATTGCTAGGCATATTTTCAAATTATTTAATGACCTGTTAACAAGACTGCTGTATTTTTATTTTATAAACCAAAGAATCTGACAGTTGAATGAGAACATAGAAGTAATTTATCTTCATAATGAAGTTTCTGCTGTCCTAAAATTTCTGGTGACAGTAAATATCAATGGATACATCATTTTCTGATGCTACTCATTAGCACATTGGTTTTATACTGATCTGAAATCAGATTGTTTTAAGAATCACTTAATTTAATCAAAGCTTCTCTTTTCAATTTTTTTGTGTTTTTTAGAAGACACATTTAAGCATATGGGGCAATATTTTCCTTTCATTTCAACACATCAAATCATCCTGTTTTTATTTTTATAACATGGACAAAGTGAACTTATTCTCCACTGTCAAGCTAATTAGCCACTGTTTAGCTTCATTTTTTCTTAAAAACAGTGTTCCAAAAATTTAGGTATTCATCATTGTCTCTAAGTTCTTTATTCAAATGCTTCAAAAATTTTGACTTGTTTCTTCCCAAAATCTGCATATTACATGAATTTATCCAAAATAAGATTTTGTCTATTTTTATTAATGCCATATTGCCTACTTATATTAGAATTTTTTATACACAACATAATGTCAATGAAATTTAAACTATTTAGAGTTACCTGAGAAAGTTTACATTAAGGAAGGCTAGATAGTATTTTATCATGGCAAACTGATAATCATTATCTACATTGAATATATGAAAAATAATTTATTAACTATTAGCTGAGTCCTGTAGTGGCATTAAATGAATTTTTACTTTTAATCATATGAATTCTGACACCTCTAATTAAAATTCTAACCAGTTTATATTCCCATTCTTAAATATGAAAGCATGGTTTCCATCTATTTAAATTAGAAAAAAATAAGAAAAATGCTCTTTATATATAAGAATCAAAGAAAATTTATAAAATATAACCTATGAGTAGATAATGAACATATATTCATATATAATTCAAATATATTACTAATAAAAATTAAAGTTGTTCCGTATTTGTATATTAATTTAAAATGATAATTTCCTGTAGTACACTTAAAAATGCATCAGGCAGGCAAATGTAATTTGAATTGGCATGTAAATTGATATTCCTTTATACAATATTCTTTGGCATTACAAATCAAAAGCCTTAAAATACTCATGTTTTTTGAGGTTATAATATATTTGGCAAAGAACCGTTTACATTTATGCTCAATGATATCCAAGTTATTCAATGTAAAAGTAATAAAATGAGATAAAATTACATATGTAATGTATAATATATAATACATAGCTTACATATATAATTTATATCATACACTCAATAGATAGTTATGTATCATTCTAATGTATATATTTTGCCTTACATATATGTTTACTAGTATGTGTATGTGTTTTTATGTACATATATGCATGCATATATGTATCTTCTACACATAAATATCAGGGAATATATTTGACAAGATTAAAGTGATCATTCTTGCAGATAAAATTAAAGTGACTACTTTTTGTGGAGTAATCATAATTTTTCTTTTGTCGTCTTTAAAACGTTCTTGTTACTTTCAGTGTTTCTACACTGATCATGTGCTTTTTAAATGATAAACAAATTCATCAAAACTTATAAGCATATTACAGATCTAACTTCTTCTGTGTACTGTTACGATTTCTTAAACTTTTCAAGAACTGCTATTTGCCAGACCAGAGAGCTCTAGAAAATGAATAGTCCACATTATCAAAAATTTGTCATTAAAATACTCTCTCATATTTTCAATCTACTTTTTTTTCTTAGTTGCCTAATCTTCCTGAGATTATCTATAAAGTTTTTTTTTTTCTTTCTTTTGCTGTAGACAAGTCTTCCTATGTGGCCCAGGCTGGCTTCCAGCTTGTAAACTATCTCTCTCAGTCTCCTATATTGCTGCGGGTATTAACAAATACCCCCGGGCCAAGATCCAGGATTTATTTCTTCAGTTACAAGTATATTGTTTATAATATTCTCAGATTCATAATTTGCATATTTTTCTCTTGTACTTATTTAAACTTAAACCATTACTTATTTATTTGGGAGTTTTGGGCATTTAACCCAGGGACACTTTGTCACTAAGCTACATGTCCAGCCCATTTTATGTTTTATTTTGAGACTGAGTCTCACTAAGTGACCCAGATAGGCTTAAAATCTGCCATGGTACTGCTACAGCCACCTGAATTTTAGGTTATAGGTATGTGATAGCATGCTCAATTTACGTCATTATTGTTTGATCAAGTAATAATTTTTCTTCCTCCTCAAAAGCATTTCAAATATTTTGATGTCAAGGTAGTTCACAGAAATACAGTGTTGATTGTAAATTTTACTTTTTGTAACACTGTCTTTGTACTTTAAGTGGTATTTATGGAAAAGCAGGAATGGAACTGAATTACTTCAATTTATAGATTGATTAATATGCAAATGGAAGTATATATAACCTAGATTACAAGTAGAATCTGCTCTCTCATACTTCCACACATTTCAAAATCAGTTTTTAAATTCTATTTCTGATAAAGCTAAAGGAGTATTGGACACTAGTGGCATAACTAGATTTCCTTTTCATAATTTTAATGACTGTGAACTTAGCTATTTTCATATATGAAAATGCAGTAGTGAGTTAATTTTAGTCTCCCACACAATAAATGACTATGAACTTTTGCTAACTGGCTTTTTTTTTCCTGTTTTGATATGATAATAGTTGACATCCATGATTAAACACTCAAAACCATTGTGATATTTCAAACTATGAAAATACGTGAGAGTTTACAGTGTTCTCTGACATAAAATACTGTGTATTTTTCTTTTATAGATTTTGTATTGTTTGATCTGTTGCAATAGTCCTAATAATACTAAACTTCATTTATTACAAAATGACATTCTCCAATCATAGTGAGCAAAAGGAAATTGTCATGGTGTTTTTTTTTCTTTTAGGCTAAAACAGTATTTGTTTAATTCTGATATTTTTTGGAGTAAAAGTATTGATTTTTTTTTTTTTGTACCAGGCTTTGAACTCACAACCATGTGCTTGCAAGGCAAGCGCTTATGCCGCTGACCTAAATCCCCGGCAAAAGTATTGCTCTTAAGAAAATTTTATTTTACCCATTTAATCCAAGAATATTATTTGCGTGAACTTCTTAAAAGTGACCAGATTTATCTGAAACTTTAGGCACATCTTGATTCTGTACTCCATGTAAATTATTTAAACATCCCTACCTGAAATAATCAACCTCTAGCAAACATGTTATTGGGTAATTTGAAGGATTAGAACTGTTGCTAGTTGGTCAAATGCGAGAAAAAATTCTTTCTATTTCAAAACATTAATTTTCCAAAATATCTGCTTATGATGACATTTAGAAATCACTCCATAAATCTGTAGCTGATAATTTTTAAAAATAATGTATTTTACTGTCCTTTTAACGTACATAAAAGCAACCACATTAACTGAATTGTGACTATAAAAGAATGCACACTAAAAAAGCATTTTGTGTCATATCTCAACCATATTTTATTCATCCCTTGTGGTTTGTGAAACTAAGCAAATGACCTTGTTTCCTTTTTAGCATTTCACTCTTGGAACCTCATAGTACTTGTATGAGTATCCAAATTCCATCCTTCATGTTCTCTCTTTTTAATATAATTTTGGTGTGAGGTCTAACACTATCTCATTATTCTCAACACTAATAATGACAACTAATTTTATTGAAGCTATTCTGAGATCCTCAGTAGACTTTCTAGTGTTTCCCAATGTGTATGTATTATTCAGACAAATAATGACCTTAAAATAGAAGAAGCTCCTTACCTCTTAAAACTTTTATTGGGCAGGGTTCAAAATGTACACAGTTAAGTGCTATTCTCTGTGCATTTAATGTAGAGTGAAAAGCTGTTAGATTCACTGTCAACAAGACAGACAAGGGAGCATGTACTAGGAGTCAAAAACATACATATAAACATTAAAAGTGAAAATTAATTTGAACTTGTAATGCACCACGTGCAAATCTAAAAATCAATTTCCAAATGAAACAGCTTGAAACTTTTTCTTGCCATCTGGTTTTGGACCTGGCTCACTCTATTCCAATTCTGTTCTTGTGTATACCCCAGTTTTTGTAGGTATGATGTAGAAATGATAACCTCAATGCTAGCTAGGCCTATATAGTTTGATTTTTTAAAAAGCAGTTGTTTAGTTCTCTTTACACTGCAAATATTATTCAAGTATCTTCTTAAAGAAGGCCACATCTGTCTTCATTTTAGACCACGAGTGATATTAATCTTTTATTTATTGAAGTAATGAATCATGATTGCATCCTATTTGGTGAAAAATAAAAAAAAATTAACACTTTTAAGTCTATAACAAGCCTGAAATACAGATTGATGTGCTCTAGTGTAGGGTAAAAATCCAGATTTGTCAGTATCATAAACAAAGGGAAAAAAGGGGGGAATCAAGATATATCATATAAAGGTACAAATTTCCTATAATGAATGTGATCATTATGTATATAAACCAACAGAAAAAGTAATGCTTATTTTGCAGGTATTAAATTAAATCAGATTATGTATGGAAAGCCTTTAATGCAATGGTAATAACTGGTAGCAATTAGCCTTAGCATTTTAAAAATTTTAATAATAAACATTTTAGGGTGATTATTGCTTTTGAAGACTGTATTTATTGAACAGCTATTGGCGGCTACTTCACTGCGCTGTGCTATCTTATGCATTCCATGAAAGAATAGCACTGTGGGAATCTGAGAACCACGTAAGTGGAAGTAGCTGCCCTAACAATGTACAGTGAGTAAAAGGCAAACACAGGAGCAGAAATTCAGTGTTTCAGTTGTTTCTTGATGACACTTCCAAATAAGTTTAACAAGTTCAAGCTTCCATACTATAGAGTTAATTTGTCGTTCCATGTGTCTGCAAGAGAGTGAAAATAAGGCCATTGTAATCAAAATTATAAGAATTTAAATTACCAATAGGATATATAAAAGCGCATCTTCTTGGAACACCGACTGATCATTTAGCTCTCAATCGTCCCTTCAGGTCTACTTGAAAGTGTATTAAACTTACAAGTAAAACTGACTTCCAGTAGCTTCACTGCATCCTTCAAAATTTATCATTAATTAAATTTTCTCTTTAGAAAAAAAAAGATCCTATGATGTACAATTACTTAACTAGCAAACCAATCCACTTTACTAGAATTCTTGAAACATGTGAATAAGTATATTTTATGTATACTTAAGACATTTAAAATTATAACATCAAACATTACAGATCATCCAATAACATAATTATTATATGAGGAACACTTTCTAAAACACATATTTGAGGATTTAAATTACATGCTTTAAATTCTACAAAACTTTAAAACATACTTCATAACAACCTATACAATTGATAAATAAAAAGCACACTCCTGGCTAAGAGTGTTATATATTATGGTTAATGCTGTACTTATAAAGATAGGTTATTCATATGCAGGATATGTTTTCATGCCTTTGTGTTTATTTTGTCAAATTTATAGCATATAGATGTGTGTGTTGCATATATCTATGCACCAAATTAAACAATAAATACTGAATTTTGAACTATCAGACAAACCACCGAGGAAGATGATTTTCATATTATACTTTATATTTGTCAGTTAAATGGTTTCCAATGAGAAACTTTTCAATAACAATAGCATCGTGGATTAAATGCTTCACACAGCGAAGATGAACATTTATTTTAGCACAAGATTCTGCGTAATTGCTTTTCTTTTTAAGATACCAAAAAATCTTGCATATAGACTGAGGCAGAAGTACTACAGAGTGACGAGTATGAAAATTAGTGACCCAGGTAACTGCATCTGTGTAACATTTCCTAATTTTTCAGTCATTTAAGACTCATCTTTCCAGTTCCTACAATAGCCTCTTTTTTATCTTTATAATTTATGTCTTTTTTATCTGATTCTCAAAGACATACCCAATGATGTGATGGTAATTTGGCTTGTCAATTTGATTGCCTTGAGAACATCCCTTGAGGACTATTAAGGCACACTCCTGGTTTGGTCTAGATAGGCCATGTAGTCATGAGCATAAGGATCTGTGTTTAGTCCCTCAACACATTTCCAGTCTTAAGCCTGTGTTCTTTCTAGTAATCATATACTAAGAATTCAGCTCTTCTGTGTCCTTCTACCATAATGTTCCTGCCTTAGGAGCAGCCTACCATGAACTGAAATTTCTGCAATCATGAGTCAATAAATGATTTCTTCTTTTAAGTTGTGGTTATGAGGTATTTGGTACTAGTAATGAAAATCTGACAGATCTAACGGACTCAGTTGTTATTTTCCATTAGTTTTCATTGGAATCAGGTTGAGGTATTGGACTACCTCCCAAATATAATGTCCGTTTTTAGTTTGATCTCTAGCTCAAAAAATGCTGCCTTATGACTAGAGTTAAATTGTTACTCATTTGACAAATGGAGATGACCCAAAGAAATGCAGCTTTCAGATAGTATTAACACAAACATTAAGTTAGAGAACATAAGCAGTCACATGCCACAGGACCTAGTACACAGATTTTCTAAAAAAGGAAAAGAGAAAATACATTAGCTACATATACATATAAAATATAGATCTATACCTCCCTGTGTCATTTGTAGTTATTATCATTTGAAATAGTTTTATCTTTTATATTTCTATTAAACTTTAAAAATTAAGGGTATATACAAGAGTTACAAGATTTTTTTTCTAAATGTATTTCTATGCTTATTTTTTCTGATCTCTTGAAAGCATATATAAATGTGAAATGAGTGAATACACAGTTTCTAGATATACTATTAGTTTGATCATTTTGTGCTGAAATCTTATAACCTGAACAACTAATTGTAAGGAAACAATATGCAATATATTAATGTTAGAGTCCTACCTTTTTGAAATTCTGTATCATTTCTATCCTTTCTTTTGGTTTTGATTTTAAAATTTAGAAGAAAGCACAGTATATGGACATAGTAACTGAACTTAACAGCACCTTTTTAAATAGTACAGTGCAAATTCTTCTTCTTTGTGTATATGAATAACAATCATAACAAAGTAGGTGACCTCGAGTGGAAATACATGATCAGTGAAGGATCTGCCTGTAACAGTGCATCAAGTCTAACTCTTCACATTTGGCAAGCAACAGTTTCAGCCTCAAGTATCTGTTCGGTGTCTCTATACCAATCCATAAATTCCCAAAACTGCAGGGAGGCATTCTGCTCAAATGAGAATCCATTACTAGTAAGCCAGAAACACTCTTCAGGCCTGTATGGATTCTGGAAGGCACGTGAGTTATGTTTCTGATTGCCCTAAAATAAATTCTTTATTTCTGCCAGCTATCACATTAAAGATGTGATGATTTGCCCTGTCTCCAGAACACAGTCTTGAACTTTGCCCAGCTAGATTTTACTTCTTCATGATAGAACTATTGACATTGATATGTAAAGGATTCTACTAAGCAAATGTAGGATCTAGCCTAATAGCCTATGCAGTGAACTCTTCATAAATTGACAGAAGGAATGAATTTCTATATCTTACCCTGGCAACATATCAAAAGCTACAGCCATAAATTGACATGACTAGATGAACTCATTAGATTTTTCTCTCTCCCTGAATGTACCAGAAAACATTTTCTCTGTGTGTTAATAGAGGCTTATTATTTTAACTTTTGATAGAATTCAAGTATAGTCATCGAAATAGTATTGCTAAATATTTATACAGCTTTTATTGTTGTTCCTACATAATAGTGAATTGGATAACGTCTTACCACTACAAAATGAAATCTGAAACAGGTACAGTGTGCTTAGTTTAATGTGTAGATTTTTTTTTATCACAAATTGGCCTTCAAAGTGAATCTGTTAAGTATAAATCATGTCTTGCTTAGAAACATTTAAATTAAATACTTTCCCCTATTATCACATACAGCTTTTCTGCCTCTAACCCTAAAATATAGACGCTGTCTCCAAGGATGTCACCAGAGTCTTCTAAACATCTAAATTCCTGATGGATCACTTGAAATTTATATTTAAAGATTAACTATAATAGCTATCCAATGTTTAAAGATGTTTTGCAATATCACAAAAATAGAAAACACAATCATCTCTTCACTTGAAAACCAGCATGCACTTTTTTTAAAAGCAAAAAAGGAAACAAACAAACAAATGAGAATAAACAGCCACTCAGAAGTTAAGACATGATTTGAGGAACAGATTGAATGCTAGAGTTTACCTAGTTTTAAATGAAGATTTTGGTATGATGTCAAGAAATGGATAACTTTAGAATGTAAGTTGGATATTTGTACTTTTTTCTTGAAATTGCACCAAGCACACTTTTTAGTCTAATTTAGCTTTAACATTTTAATCCCTTGATTTTAATTGAAGATCTTGGCTAAAGAGAAAGAAATTTCTTTTCAGCAAGCAAGAAAGAATAAAAGTCCTATGAATAATCAATTATAAACTCTTAGGCATAGAAATCTGTACATATAGTATCCTTTTAGTGTCTTTGATAGATAAAGGTAAATAGATTTTGAAAAACCAATGTGAAATCAGTGAAGAATTCCTTTCTTTGGTGAAATACCATCTTATTTTTAAAGTATCTGTTAAAGAACTTCGAATTTTGATTTGAGTTCACATTCTAAGTCTGGAATTGTTACCTTTCTTAACTTCTACCCCTGGATGAAGGTGATTCCAGGGACTACAGTGGGTGACTGCCTGAAAGATACTTGCCAATGAGAACATAGGTACTGCAGAATAGCCTGGTATCTGCCTATGTAAAACCTTTTAGCTTCCATGTGCTTATTTCCTTTCCTTTTCATAAACATCTCTTGTTTTGATGACCTTGCTTTCTTCCTCAATGTAAAACTTTTACCAGCTAAAAGATCCCAGCTTAACTGATCAAGGTCACTATGCATTTGGTTCATATAATCTTCCTTTGCCTTAAACAAATAGACCTCATTAAAATTCTTATTGCCTTTTGAACTTCTGTTTTGAAATTTTAATTCCTTTTGAGGTAACTATGGCTGTAAAAATAACTGTTTTTTCTCTACTTTAACACTCAAATAACTTTGATGGTTGACGGCTGAGTTATTAAAAAAAAAATGTAACTACACTCAGACAGAGACCTAGTGTTAGTCGTGATCCACCCTGAAGAAAACCTTTTATGCATAAGGTGTAAACCCTTCAAAAATGTAGCTCATAATGGAAATGCTGATACCATCATAATTCTGGATTCATGACGATGAACCAACGCTAATATATCTAAAGCATCTCATTATTATCAGTTCACCTCACTATTCAAAATTAAACAACCTCTTCAATGTCTTTACTTTCCTATTAAGTTCCTAAGTATTTTTTTGTTTGTTTTTATCTGTAGTTTAGCTAGTAACATCTCTCCCTGGAGAGCCCACTGGGGCTGATAAATGGACACAAACACGAACTTTGCACGTACCTGATGTGGATAATACATTTCTCAGGTTATATTTTTCAGATATACTGATTTTACAAACAATATGCAAATACTGAAAATTTTGTCTTAAAAATGAACTAGAACTTTGTTTCTAGGGAGTAGTATTTGCTTTTTCTTTTATAAAAGTGCTTATTCTTTTTATAAGTAAAAGTTAATGAATTTCTTTTTACCTTTTTCTAATATGAAGATCTTAGTAGATAACATGTTTTCAATTTCTCTCCATTGAGTATCTAATAAATAATACACTTAATCACCCAGGAACAAGCATATATTAATAATAAACTGATAAGTAAAATGAAAATTTTAGGTTAAAACAACCAATTATTTTCTCATTAAAATTTCACTGTGGAGAATTTTGTTGAATTTATCAAAGTGTTATTTGACAAATAAAAATGGGCAATATGAGCTAGTTTTACAACAGATCTTAATGTGTTTGTTAAGCATCTACCTCAATTGAAAATACTCTAATGAAATTTTGAATACACAGGAAAAACAAAATCATTTCACTCTTGGCTTTGGAATTTACTCCTCAGTTACAGGAAAGATAAAGTATTAAATCCATTTATTACATACAGATGGAGGTTAAATTATTTAAGCAAATGAAAAACAGAAGTGATGATTATACACAGTACAAAGAACACTCTTCATTTTTCATGAATATTCACAAAGTTCGGTTTCCAGTTCCACAGTCTCACATTATAAATTACTTTTGAACAACACCATTGCTTTTTTTCTAACTATACTACTTCCTACATGATTCAAACAGAATTTTCTAAATTCCATAATTACTATAAGCATGTTCATACAACTAAAACTGAAATTAGAATGATACAACAAGATTTCCATGAAAATGATTTTCCAGTATCTCAGAGGTAGGTTATAGTAGCTTGGAAGTGAGAAACATAATACATAAAGTCAGAATATGTTATTACCAAGTTAGTTTTTCAGATACTGTACTTCGTTCTTTCAACAAATGCTTAAAGAGCATCTACTAGGCACAAAAATGCACCCAAAGACAAAAATCTCTTCAAATAACTTACGAGGTGATAAGCAAGTAATACATAAGTAAAAAGAAAGCACTATAACGTTCTTTAGATATGAGGGCAGTACTAATGTAGTGCTAATAGTGTATTCCAGGAATAAAAGTCGAAGACTTTTTGAAATCTTTACTAATATTTCTTCAAACCAGGATGTCGTTATTTCAGTATTTATAAAAGAGCAAATCATCAGTAAAAACGTTCAAATTTCTGGCAAGTGTGCAGTCATAAGTTTGACTCCCAGTACCAAAAAAGAAAGAAAGTTCAAATTATATTAGTAAAAATAATGATTCATTACACATTCCCAAGTTATGTGGAATAGTAGACCATGTGGGGTATTTGCCAAAACAAAAAGTAAGATTTTTAGTAGTTCATGCAATTGAGGAAAAGGTCAGAAGCAATAAAATAATTATGATCCCATAAGTAATAAATGTTATCAAATTGTTAATAATATTGTTTAAATTTTAAAGTCAAAAACTTCGGGAAAATTTCTATAAATGATTAATTGTAAATATTACATTGACCATGTAGCTAATGACACTCTGAATTCCCTCTGTTCAGTCTTCAATGCACCTGAACTGAAATAACTCAGTACCGTGCCATGTGGTCATAACACCTTCTCATCATTCACAAAGGAGAAAGAAAACCTAACTGCCAGAGAGAGCTTATTTTTGGTTTTCTTTGTTCGCTTTGCTCAACACAGATAGCCAAGGACAACCAGCTACCATAATTTATAAAAGGAAGCAAACAGGACATTTGTGTGAGAGTCTTGGGCATCATCAAGTTTCAATAATTTCACACAATACTGCCACAGCTGAACTCCTATGTTGAGACTACAACTGGTATATGAACTCACAGATTCTTTCAAGAGGTAAAAATAGAGTCAAGGTCAGTTGGTTGGGTGGATGGGGGGTGGGACAAGAAGACAGTGAGGATTTCCCCCTCTAAGTTTGATTAGCAGTTGCTCTAGTTGATGGGTGTTTGTGTTGGAACACATAGTCTTTGGCATCAGCCTGATCCATGTACATATTTAAGGCCTATATTTCCACTTACACTAATTTACCTCCCTTTTAGATCATTAATAGCTGGAAAAATGAAAACTTAGCTTAAATTTAATGTCCATTAGTACAAATATAGATGTTATCATATATACTTCATTATACATATATTATATATTCATACTGTTTACATATAACCCATTTTTGTAAGATATACGTATACATGTACATATTTTCCAACATAAACTTTTCTGCAGAGTTATGCTCACTGGAATGAAATAGTTCCTATCTTTTAGTATTTTTTCCCCCAGTGAGGTTAATTGAATGTAAAATAATTAGGTTCTTCAATTTTAATGAAGATGATGTCAGCAATGTAGTTAGGATTTCCAGTTAGTTTATCATGAATGCGAACTCCTATGATCACTTACATTATGATCTGAACTAATCAGATGAGACACCCGCTTTCCCTTAAGGAATTTATGTATTGTGATTAAATGGAAGAGTGTGTGCCTCAGGGAAAACTTGCTGGCCTACTAACCTATATTTGCAAATCATACTCATTGATAAACTTAAAACTGCCTCGGAAGCCACAGTGATCAGCAGTTTTTCCAAATGTCAATTCAGAGCCAGTTTACAGACATTTATTTTATACTGCCAGGCCATGTGTCGTGTGTAGCATTCTTTACAGGGCAGAGCTATACACTGTTTATGATGCCACCACTCCTGAACCCTGCTCCAATAACCCCTTCTTTCAGAGTAATGACTTCTGTTAATACAACAGAAATGGAAATTGTCAGTGTGGGCAGGCTGCCATACGGAGGTTGACAGCTGCTCAATCAGATTAAGACAAATAGAATGTGCATGCAAAAAAATAAAATCATTTCAGAAGAAAACTCTGTTGTTTTCCTGTTTTTTTCAGGCATTTTAGAAATAATTCATCGGTAGTAAAGATTGTTCTTTAAACGTTTAAAGTGCAGATAGTATTGCTAGGAAGCAAACCACAAAAAAGTTTAATAACCTTCACAATTTTATGTTTTAAGCTTTGATCCTCATTTTGCCTGGCCATACTGTTTAATTTAAGCAGATTAATTCTTCCCCCACTTCACCATGCACATACCTTGTGTATACACACATCGCATCCCAGCCAAATACCTTAAAAAATAATAAAGACCTCTGCTTTCTGAAAAGGAAAATACTGTAGGACAAATTGTCAAAATATGCTTCTAAAGACTACATAATATGCCACAAAAAGTAACAGAATTTACAACCCAATGAAAGATAACACACCACCAGCAACACCCAAGTTCATGAATACATAAATATTTACAACACGTACATATGCATATCAAGGCAAGGCTACACTGCAAGAGCTCAGAGTCTGTGCAGCGTATTTATGCAATTCATATACAGCAATAAACTGAAGCACTAAAAAGGAAATAAAGTATCGTCAACACATTTAAAGTTTTCCAGCAACTTCTCTGACCTTTCCAAAATACCCTAGTCTCTTTTAACGATAAATGAAATGTGTGGCTATGATTGCTTATTCCTGAACTTGACTGAGTCACATCATCAACATACAGCAGAGCTAGCAAATTTTGAGCTGAGCTAGTTAGAGTACACTGGAAAAAAGTAGTGATATGTTCAAAGACGAAACATTTCAGACCTGATTTACAAATGAAATCCAGTGCATCTGTATCTAATGCTGTGTGGAATGCATAAATGGCTAGAACCACGCAAGCATTTTGAAACAAATCTTCCTATTTTCACAACTTTTCTACAATCTTTCCGTTATTTCACTTTCTCACTGGATATTTAGAGTGCCAGATCTACTGTAGAAGTTTAACACAGGAAATTAAACTTTGACATACTATGAGTACCAACTGCCTTTGAAAAATGAATATAAGAAATACAAGTTAACACTCCTGACATCCCCTGGAATCAGTAACACCATACATCTCCATATCCCAAGCCACCAAAAACCCTGCCATGCAGGTTACCATAAATAACAGGTTGCACTGTGCATGAAAACATTCAACTGATAACACCAGGCAATACAGTAATGTGCTGATAATTTATAAGGCTAAGATCATGTGCCTCACCACTCCCTAAGGTGGTTATTCACCAGCCACTGAGGCCAACAGTCTCTAGGACCTCTTCCTTGCGAGGCACAGTAGGTAGAGCATTTGTGATGTTTTTAATGTAGCAAAAGAAGAAACAGATCAAACTGAAAGAGCATGCATGTTTAGAAATCCTACTGAGATTCTCTGATAAATTATTAAAACTTCTTGTTAATGTTCATACTTCTCTTTAACCTCAGATGATAAAGCTGACATTATAGCAAAGGAAGAGACCTGAATGAGTTTTTTTTTTCCTTTAGAGCTAAGATTTAAAAAAAATGGTGCAAAGAATGCTTCAGCAGAGCAACATCCTCAAAATTCTTCTATCAAGACATTTCCTAAAATACAAAAACACTACCCTGAAAGTCACTCCTAAAATATTTCTGCAGCATCATTTTGGCATTCTGTATTCACAGAACACAAACCTTTATAACTCGTGGTGGTATAAACAAATGGCATTCACAGGAAGCCAACTGAACTTTACAAAAAGGTAAATTCAAAGTCTCAAAAATTCCCCCCATCTCACAGTAATTTTTGACAGCAGAAGAAAATAGACTACAACCCTCCAAAGTACCAAAAGCCTTTTTACTCATTTAGCAGATTTTTTCAATAAAGTTAATACAATTTATCCTTATTAACATTTCAACACTGATTGAATCAGCTAAAATTTTGTGTTGGTAGAAGTGCATTTTCAAACGTCCTTCTGATCATTTCACAAAATGTGCCAGCAATTCAGGGATCTAACATATTTGAAATCTATTTCTTTTTTTTAAAAAATGCAGCTCCCTTAGGATAACATACATATCCTTGCATCAGATCAGCATGCATCTGGCTAGATGTCTAGTCTCCCTGCTGGAAACAATCATTGTAATGCTTTGACAACCCAGCCAACCAAAAATTGCAAACATATATTTATATCAGTAAGAACGGCAAACTCTTCTTTCTAGCCACCTACAACCCAGATCTCCTTCCTGAATTAAAAACCTGATTTCAAACAGAAGCAGCATCTCTACCCTTAGCTGTCCTCAAGTTATCATTCACCAGCCTTGCTAACTCCATTCAGATCTTGAGCACAAAACTTTCATCACTTACCCCCCTTCCAAGGTTTTCCTTTCCAGGGGGTCCTGGTCAGTTTGCTCAGAGTTGGTCCCAAGAAGAAGAACATCAAAATGAAGAGAAGTTCAAGCCTAGTGATTTTCCCCACTTTCTCTGATGATAACATTTCCACAAGAAAAATTCACAAAATTTCTCACATCCTCTTCCCTCCCAGTTATGAAAATAGAATTAATCATGGAAAAACCTGAGGTAGGTGTTGTTTTGCCATCTTTAACACTGAAGAAGCAGCTCTCCGGTGTAGCCCTGAGCCAAGCTACATTTCTCACAGATCCGGCTCCTGCTCTTCAGTGCAGTCAGCACTGCTTCTACTCCAGGAGCTATAAAATAATTTCTGTTCTCCACTCTGCTTTCAGTGGGAATATATTCCTCAGCGTGCTGGGTGAGTCTGATTGCAAATGATAAAAACAGGAATGTCTGTGTCCAGCAGAAAAGAGAAAAGATGTCAGGATTGTGTGGAAAAGATGAGAAGCAGTTGTACTGACAGCTTTCAGGCTGCCTGTGTGATCCTAATAGCCGTGCAACCAACCAAATTGCTCTTTTAAGAGTAATAAGGATTCAGTGAAAGCCGGTATCACAGCCACTTGGGTGGGTAGTGCTGGGCTTAAAAATCACCCAGGCACTGCTACAGATAGCCACTGCTTCAGCTCAGCTTCAGAATATGAAAGATTGTGCAAAATACAGTATGCACACAGGGTAGTTAATCTATTATGTGGCTAGACAGGGATTCCAGCAATGTGGTGCAGCAGACTTAGAACTTAAAATGTGCGTAATTTTTTTCTTAACTTCACTTCATGACATGACAATGGGATTGCATCTGCACCAATTATTCATAAATGGGTCTGAAATATTTATTAGATGGGCAGCAATAAATGTACATTTTTCCCCAACAATAAAGCAGGAAAGGCAAGTTCTTAATAGTTGTAGTTCTCTTCTTTATTAAAGTCAGTTTATTATGGCATTCTTCTATTCTCCCTAATGACCACAGTGTGATGTTATAAGCAAACTTTTGGATATATCATACAAACTTTGTCAAGACTGTGTTAATCATGCACGCAGGGAAGCAGTTTTTAAAGCATTTTCAAACATTACCTTGGAAGCGCAAAAAGCTCTCTAAGTCTCTCAGTATTTCTCAAATATAATTATAAATATATTAGTGGTCATAAGCTGTAGTTGTAATTAATGATAAAGCATGTGCCTGCCTCTTGATTACGAGGAGGTAAAGTCATATCAAATAAAAGTAATTCGATCTCTATCACCTAAAGTAAATTAGCATAATCAGAGAATGCTGGCCAGCATTTTCGATCTCTCCACATCTTAGCATTTTCCATACCATCATTGATTCCTCTAACCAGTGGGCTGCAATACATGAATTATGCCTTTATGTACTTTAAAATAATCAATTCCAGTATTATGATAATTACTGATTTTATGATGTTACCACTTTGAAAAAGGGATGAATTGCCCTTTTCAAATCATGTTCTTGGAAAAGATACTTGATATAAGCTGAACATTATATTTTTAAATTTAGATATTAAAGCTGCTTTTGGAAATAAAAGAGATAATGTTTGTCAACAGATATAAAACAGCAAATTCTCAAACTACGGCATATTCAGGAACAATAATCCACCTTGTGTTCAACTTTTAATGTAAAAGTTCCGAGAAAGATGAGAAAAATTTAAATAATGAACATTTTACAAATAGCAAACTTAATATTTTAAGTCTGTGAGTACTTTACAAGGGTGAATTTGTTTTTAATCCAAACTTCCTTTTATTCTTTACCTCACTCATCTTCTTGTTTACCTGATATATTCCTCTTTAAATAAAGTTGAACTGAAATTAGTAGAAGGAACTGGCCAACTCCCTTACCAAAATTTTCTGAGGAAAGAGCCTAGAACCATTCTTATTTACTATCCACTGACTCCATTCCATTTGAAAGAAAGAATACATTATTTCGCAATTAGTCAGTTTTTATTTTTTAATGACTAATACCACATAAAGTAGAAAACACATATAGATTTAAATATAATTAAAGTGTTGCTTAGGATGCTGAATGATTTTGAAGGAGGTGCTCTGAGGACAGCAAAGGCAGTCTTTGCTGAACATAGGATACAGTTGGCCAGGTTGGCTCTCTAAGGATATTTCATGTTTAGATTTTCAAGGTTTGCTTCCTTTTCAATGACCCATACTAAACACCAGACCATAGATCTCTCTGGGGGTGTAAATAGAAATGAAATTGGGAGAATCAAAGTACTGTTGTGCATGCAGAGAAGGCCATTCTCTTGCAAAATCCATCTGGGTGAAGCTTAACATTTTCTACACACTAGAAAAGATAAAAAAAAATCATCTTCTGTGGGGATGGTAGGGAGTAGCATGTACAATGCATACAGGTAGGATCTGACGGAAAAGGGAAAGATTGAAAAGAAAGACAGTCAATATGAAACATCTATACCTAGATCTAAATGTAAAAGTGCCTTTAAAACTATTATTAGTAATTAGCTAACTTATTAAAAGTTCTAGGCACTTTACATACATTAACTAAGTAAGTTCTCATAACAAGTCAGTGAAACAGAAATAATTATCTCCACCTAGTACACCATAAACAGAGGCATGGAGAGGGTAAATTACTCATCCAAAGTTGTATAGCTATGCCTTAGTTCAGTCGTGAGCCTTACTGACCATTATGCTACACACTTTGCTAAACTATTTTCTTTGTGCTCAATCCTTCTCTCTTAGTTTATCAGGAACATCTTAATATAATTGAGCAACAAATATTCTAATGATAAGATATTCAATGTGTGCCTGGTTCTGCTTGAATATATATTTTAGTTATAGCATCCCTTCAAAACACCTTTGTAAGATGTGTCTGTCAACATATGCAATTTACAAGTTACTTGCCCAATGTCACATAGCAAATAACTGACAGATTCAGAACTGAACCTTGTATGAAACTAGTTTTAATTGCTTTGTGTCTGTTTTCTAGAGTCTAGTACATGAGCCTGGTGAAATCAGATAGGAGTGAAGGTGCCTAGAAAATGAGAGAGTTGAGGACAGTGTGGAGGAACTGGAAATGCCCATTGGGGATTGCAGCCCCAGTGAGGTCTATAAATGGGAAAGTCCTAAAGAAGGTCCCATTGAGAAAAAACAATTAGAATCCATTTCCTCACCACTTGCTTGTTCTCTAAGGAAAACATAAAGGAAGACAAGGTGCCAGTAAGACTTGATGTAAAGATAGTTACAACATAGTAAAAGTGTTAATGCAAGTTATAAAGAATTGTTGAAATGACTGCAGAAGAGAACTATAAAAGAAGTACATATTAAAGTAAAAAGGCACAAAGGAAAAACAGTTGGTTCCACTAGCATACAAGAGCAGAGGAGGCAGCGCTCTGACTAGTAACCAGAGGGTTACTTATGTAAGACTGGTTTGTATCAGGCAGAAGGTAGCAGATGATCCAGTCTGAGAGAGTGGCATTATCATATTCACAGAGATGCAAAGAACCCTCATTCCTTCTAGGAACTGCCAGCAAGGCAGTATGGCTGGAGTACAAAACACAAGCCTGAGCACCAGGAAGCAATGATAGGTAAGGGCTAGATTAAATTTAAAAAAACACTAACAGTTAAAGCACTTACAGTTTACTGTTGCTGACAGAGGGCTTATCTGAAGGAAATTACATGATCTGAAATAAGTCTTCCAAAAACTCTGGGGGTGCATCTTGGTGAAGAGTCAAATAGGAAACAGAAAATAGGGATGAGAATTTAAAAGTTAAAGAAATGTTCTGAGAAAGAGATATTTTGGGAAAGGAATTTAAAAAGTGACAATAAATTGTATGAAATTACTCTGAAATAGTTTAAAATTTATTGTCAGCATTCATTACTGGAATAGATGTTTAATAACCCTCCTACCTAAAATCAGAAAAATGCTCAATATTTTAAGATTATTAAGATAAAATTACTGTTACCACAATACCTACTTCTTAAAGAGTTTTAACAAAAAAAGATACTAAGAGAAATGGCTGGGAAATTTTGTAGTGTTTAAACTCTCTTCTTTAAACACATCCTTATAAATCTGATTTTTATCTTGCTAGCATTTCCTCTAACCTTGCCACCATTAAACAAGATACAGGATTCTTAAAAATTATATTGATTTTTATTCTAATACTACCATGTATTCTATTCTAATTATGCTCCCTAACAGCTTGCTACTTATGTAAGTATCATCTTATTTTCATTCATTTTATTAATGAGTATAATTTCACTAATATCCAATGCTATATAATAATAATGTAACAGGAGTTACGTTTACTACTCATTTTTTATTGAAAAATGGGAAATAAAACCTTAACGAGTTTACAACCAAAATATCAGTACATTTTTGAAAAGAATTTGTTAAATTTTGTACCGAAACACTACTGATCTCACTAATTTTATTTCTTTTGTTAAACATGGTTGAAGACATAGACAATCTCTTCTCTGATTTTGGTCATTAAATGATGCTGTGCCTCATATTGGAGGCAATTTTATCCATGAAAGGTCATTTGTCAATGTCTGGCTGCTGTATTTGCTTATCACAATGGAAAGTGGATTGGTGAGAGTGTGGTACTAATGCATACAGAGGCAAGAGTCTGAAATGCTACTAAATATCTTACAATACTCAAACCAGTTGCTGCAACAAAGAATTATCTGACAAGAAAAGACAACAGTATAAGACTGAGACAGACTGAGGCATTCTCAGCTTCTCTGATCACAAGATGATAATTATTCTCACCATCATGAGGTAGATTTGGAAGCAAATTTTGTTTTTGAGTGCAGCGTACTAGATAACCGTGGACCACTTAGTACCACTTTGTTCTCCACAGCAGCAATGCCGATACTCTATTGCATCCTTCTGCTTCAGAAGAAGCCTCACATTTCTCTGATGTTAATGGGTCTAAAAAGTGGTAGATTTACTTGGCTTGAGTACTGGAAGGGATATGTGATGCATGTGTGTATCACTTCAAACATTCCATGTCCAAAGAATTACCCATGACCTTTACTTACCCAAAAGCCAGAGAAAATCATCTAGCCTAATTTAGCTTTATAAGTCTCAAATTACTGTCCCTCTTACTAACAGCAATAATTAATCTTTACAAAAGGTAGGTTGTAGTATTAATAAAAATATTTATCATACACTACATTGACAAGCAGTCATAATAAAATTGAAGTGGGATTTGATAAAGGATAGACTAGTATATTTACCATATAATTACACTGGTCATTCTTAAAAGATCTCAGATGACTTCATTAATACATATAAACAAACATATCTATTCATCATTAATTACTTTATTACTCCCTAACTCAATATTAAATTTTAACTATGTAAGTCAAAGTATAGATCTGAATATTTCAATGCCTTTTTAAAGTGTCTTTTAATTCTCTATATGCACCATATTTTTTCTTAAACAGAGACAAGGAGACTATATCTGTTTAATCTCAGTCAATTGCCCTGGAAACATAAATCATTCCGTATGATAAATTAGAAAAAATCTTGGCTTTGGTACATGTTACAGTAATATGTAATATGTGTGAATTTTATTTCCAAGGTCAAATAGGTATAGTTACATATGTACCAGGCCAAATAAAAATGAATGAATAGTTCAGTTATTTACTGTGATTGAGAAATTAACTCTGGTTGAAAAAATCTCCCTTCATTGTTACAGGGAGATGTTTGGAAAGATCTTTTTTTTTTCATTTTTCCTTTGTAAGTCATTTTTCCTCTGTACAGTGAACATCCCTGAGTTCCTCTGCTGATTTAAGACCCCACTGCACCTGCATATCATGGGGTCGCACATCGGTTCCCACTCCATCAGCCCATAGTTAGAAGAGACAAGTGTATAGAAATCAGGCAAGCTCTGCTAGTTGACCTTTCCAATCATATCATGATATTGCATCACATTCTTCCTATTGTCACTTCCTTTTCATTAAAAAAACTGTAAGATTATGTATCTCATTTGAGGGTTCTAGTTGACTATAATTTTACAATGTTCTTAAAACTCCTAGTGAAAAAGGAAGCTTAATAACATGCTCTGGCTCAATTTGCTTTGAAAAGTAGTTCTAAATATAGTGAATTCATGAGAGTCACTTGGGCAAACTTATTAGGATAGCACATTGGATTTGACTGAACAGGTTGTGGGCCAAGGTGCATGAGAGAAAATTCTTCTAGTAACTCTGCAATGCAATCCGACTCCAAAGTCGAATAACTACACTGGAAGTAAAGCTTAAACATTGTGGATTTTCTATGTAGCACTTATTCCTTATCTTCATATACAGATTGCTGAAATAAAATTGACTCAAGTTTAAAACTTTTTAAATGAATGAAATTTAATATATTTGAGGAATATGTGTGAAGAATTAATTTCAGGCCCATGTTAACACACATTTAACCTAAGTTGCCAATGATTACATGGCTTCTCTGTAAAAAAAGGCTGAATATCTCTCCTGGAAAGAGGTCCAAGTGATTTTCTAGAGAATAAACCTTGGAATTAATCAAATATGCCTGAACCTATAAAAACATACTTTTTCTTCATCTTCGATATTTCCTCGGGCTTATGTAAAGTTCATTTAAAGGACATTGCTAGAAAGCTTGACATGGTCTATTGGCTATGCTACATCAATTACATAAAATGTTTCATATCTGCAGGAGATATCCATGGGATATTTATTAAAGAGATATAATTTCCTTTTAATTTTTATAATAAATATATGCTAACATGGGATATAATCTGCCACAAAGGTATAAAATCTAAATAGTCTTTCCAGACAAATAGCACAGACACTAAATCAAAGTGTAATAGCATCTCACGAGGATGCTTGCAGAGTATGTATTAGTATATATAGTTGACTCTGCTAGTGACTTTCCCTTGAGCATTCTTAAAACCCTTGGGATACCATAACATTTTGACTTAAATGCTAAGACTTCCAAGGCAATTGGTTCTGTATTGTAAGTGTTGAAAATATCAGATAAAACTGTTGCAGAAATAGCTGTTTCTTTATGTAAGTAAATAATGGTTATCAGGTTATTTATATGCTATAGAAGAGTATAAATTTTAAACAAAAGTAGTATCTAAGAAATGTAAAACTGAGCATCTTTGCAATGTCTTTACTATTACTGCCTTCTTTTACCAATTAGGAAATGTTACAGGAACAGACATAGGTTCATCGTGCAGCTGTATAACTATATGTCAGAAATAGTCTCCATTTGCAAGATATTTCAGAATGCAAGCTGTTCTCCCTATCCATAGACATCATATCAACACAAAGAAGGTTGTGGCAAAGAACAAAAAGTGAGAGAGGTGCAGAAGCTGTCTCTCAGAGTGCTATAGGAAAATTACCTTATGCCTTTTTGATTGCAATCTATTAGCCATATATATATATATTTTTTTTAACATTGATTATTTATTTGTGCAATGGCTTCACATGTGGCTATTACCATGTAAAGAATACTGCACCCAATCATCAAGATACCTCAATTAGAATTTGTAGGACTGCAATTACAGATCTGGGTGATTAGGGAGCAACTTAGTTACAATGAAAGTTACGAAGTGAAATCTTTATCCCGGGTACACCTGAGTTCAATTAAAATTCTGCAGTATCATTTATTTGAGAAAAGTGAGTAATAAGTTTTAGAGAAAATCTAGAAGTCTTTGCTATGGGATGTCATGATTGACAGTAAATAGACCTTTAAAAATAACTGCAGTGACTGTTACCTGCAACACTACTCAAAGAGTCACATAAAATAAAGTAAATAGATAGTGAAAATATCTTTTGTCATAGGCTCATAGAATCTCAGAATCATATCAAAGGATAACTTCACAAAGTACAAGTTGGCAAACATTCCTCATCACTTCAAATTATATAAATGAATTTTTTCCTACAAATATTACACTTGCATTGATCTGAAATGTTTTATATAAATTCTTTATTTTCAAATATTTGCTCTAGTCCCTCTTTTTAAGATTATGCCAAACAAATATTTTTGTTCTTCATTGAGGTAAATATTTAAATAGTAAGAGAGAACTTATTTGCTCCTATAGCCTTCCCCTTAAAAACAGCTTCAGGTCAAATAATCTATGAAAACTGAATGAAAATTGAACATAAGTTTCAGATTCATTATCTTCTAAGTAATTCCCCTGCTTTGGGTTTCTGGATGCTATTAAGTTTGTTAAAGTCTATCTTAGCATCTGATTCATCCCAAAGAAAAAGGCTTACTTCAATTTTTTCCTTGTAATTCAAGCTGAACTAAACATAACAGAAATGATCTGGCAGCTGTTCATAATAACACCCCCCTCCTGTCTCTGCCCACATCTCTCCCATTGTGGTAGATAGAGATGCTGTCACACAACAGACAGAAACATGCTTCACATTTACTTCTGCAGTTCAGTGTCCTGGGGCTTCTAGCTTTAAGTCTAATGATCTTGACAAGAAAAAAATCACCTGGCTCCATTTTCTTTACTAGTTCATTTTTTATGACCATAGGGATGGTTCCTCAGCCTCAGAAAGTTCCAGAAAGAGATAGTTTCTTTGCTTTGATGGTCAATAATTCAAATTGTTTTTAAATGATCCTAAAATAATGTTTTAATGTAATTATGCTTAATCATACTATTTCTACACACATTGACATGTTAAGGTGCATATTCATATATGTTGTATATATAAGCATTAATTCTTAAGTAAGAGAATTTATTAATCAATCATTCTTAACAAAACAGCTTCTTATTAGTCTAGCATTAGGTTATTAATTCACAAGGTGATGAGTGGTACACAATCCTAGTGCTTTTGTCCAAACTATTTACTATTCCATCCAGAAGATGTGCTCGATATATCTCTTTTAAAAAAGCCCACTTTCTGTTTCTGTGGAGGCTGAATATTAGCACCGGATCTGATAACCATTAGCATGGAATTTAAAAAAAAGATATTGACTGTGATTTTTCTTTGACACAGGCCCATTTTAAGTCCATGAGAATAGCGTGCACCATTTAAGATTGAAAATAAAATGAAAGACTTAACAAGAGTCATAGCCTACCACTGGGGTTGAAATGGATGTCTTATAAACAGTGGCAACCTAAAGTGCTAGGAAGAAAAGTTCTTATCACTACAAGAATGACATTCCAATTGGATTTATTTAAGGAAATGAGTGAGTTACTAAAATGTTTCCTTCAGGTAATTTTCAGAGTGGAAATGTCTAACCTTGTGTCAACTTCTCCATCTGTGCTTTGGCTGAATATCCATTAGCAAGTTACTCCCCACTGTTTGAGGCAGCTATGCGGCAAAGACAGACATCAAAAATTTTGCCTGCAACACACAAGTCTGGATGGCAAAGTACTCATGTGTCCAACTACCTATTCAGTATGTACAGGTGATTACAACAGCAGTGAAAAATTTAAAATTGTTCACTCCACAGATCTTCACCCACTTTTCCTCTACCACCACCACTATCACTCTGAGATTAGGTTACTTTATATGGCAAAAGGAAGATTACGAGGGAAATTAATATGATCACACTAGACTTTTAAAAGAAGAGAACCTTCTTAAGCTGGATAAAAGAGAGCAAGACAGAGGTGGAAGCCAGAAAGACTGAAGACAGGGAAAGACTGGACAGAACATTAATGTCTTTAAACAAGGGAGAACCAAGCAAAATGACCAGAGGGTGACCACTTTGTGAAAAGCCAAAAAGATAATGGGAATCCAGCTCATGACCAACTGAACTGAATTTGCCAACAACCTGAATGACTGAAAATGGACTATTTTTCATAACTTATATATCAGAATCTGGGTTCAAAGTAGTCTTGACTTTTGGCAATGAAACCCTCAGCTGAGAACTCAGCTAAGCCCACATGGACTTCTGACCTAAAGACGTGAGACTTATTAATTTAGTATCATTTCTTTATCTCTAAGTTTTTTAAAATTAATTTTATTAATATGAATGATTGCATTCATCATCAGAAATTTGTACCAGTATATATCGTGAGTCTTTATTTTTCCTCAATCCCCTCCCCTCCCTTTCCCCTCTCTCCATTTTAAGGTGCTGAAATAGTGGTAACTTGTTATATGGCAATAGATTACTCATACAGTTATCTAATAAGAATCTGCAAATTGTCCAAAAATCAACTTCTGCTATTCTCTCGAGGCATATTTCTTCATCCACTTCCTTTCATTTAAAAAGTGAGTTTCATTCATTCAGTTGTTCAAGCCAAGAACCACCCAGAGTCATTGTTATATATGTTCTTCCAAATCTCTAAGAGCAATCTCCAAGCCCACTTGACACTATGTCTGTAAATTATTCAGAATCCAACAGTCCCCTCTCTTCATCTCTCCAGTCTCATCCTGAATCACAAAAGTCTCTCACCTCTGACCATGAGGAGCAGCTCACATGTCCTGAGTTATCTCTCCAATCTTCTATACATCTTGTCACACAATTGGCAGAGCAATATTTGTAAAAGTTAAGCTGCAGCCTATCTGCATGTCATTTCTGAAAATCCTACATCCTCTCCCATGTAAATCAGAATAAAATTCTGCAGATTTTTCATAACCTGCCTCTCCCTATCTTGTCTGACCCTGTCTTTTCCTTTTTCCCTGCACTTACTTTATGCTAGCCTTACAGGACCCTTTAACAAACTAAAGCTCAGAAGCATTTCCCTGGAGAGTTTGCTTTAAAGTCCACTTTCACTTTCTTTTAGCTTTATCAACTCTCTTATTGGCTTTAGGGTTTTGTTTAGATTTTACCATCTCAATGAAATCTACTTACCCTGGCCTTTAATCACTCTCTCCTCTTATCCTTGACTCCTGGCTTTCCAGGTATGCTTTATACTGCTGTGATTTTTTTCTATACTGTTTATTAATTTCACATGCCAAATGCCCTATTTCCTTACTGTGTTCTCTATGCATTGCCGTTCTGTCCTAGGATAAAATGAAAGCTCCTTGAGGACAGAGATTTTCACTACTTTTGTTCATGGATTAGTCTACCTAAAGAATCTAGTCATGCAGCATGCAGAAGGATCTGACTACAGAGTGGTGAAAAATTAATGAAGTGTAAGGAATGAGGGGAAATGATTAAATAAAACACTTTCTACAGCTCTTAAGCTATATGGTGCACCTGGTAGAGGCAGTATTATCAAAGGGACACTGTAAATAATATAGAAACTAATCCTATCTTGGACCTATGAGCCATAAACTTTCACAGAATGTAATGAAAAAAACAAAATCTGATACTGTACCTTTTTTTGGGAATATGTATGGAAGGAATAGAAGGATTCTTGCTCTAATACTTGGGATCAAGTAGTGATATTTTGTTATTTAATCATTCTAATTTTTAAAAGGATATAAAATATATAAAGGAATATATATGTATTTATATGTAATATGTATGCATATATATATATATATATATATATATATATATATACACAAAAGCTCCAAAGATCCTCAAAATTCTCATGCATCCAAAGTTGGGGCTGCTGGAAAGTACAGTCATGGAATCATAGGGGTGCTGTTCTCATCAGCAATCTAACCTATTAATGAGTTTATACCAGAATGTGTGGTGAAAAGTGGGACCTGGTTGGAAGAGCTGAGTCCCTGGACGTGTTCATGTTTTCCTCTGGCTCCACCCTTTCTCCCTGCTTCCTGGCTGTCACGGGCTGACTGGAGCACCTGTTCTCTGCAAGGCCCTTCTGCAACCCTGCTTCTTCCTTGAATGCAGCTGAGCACAGATTTAACCTTGTGAATCCATGATTCAAGACAAAATCTCCTCCTTTAAGAGTTGCAGGTGTGAAGCATTTCGTCCCACAAAGTTAAATATATTTAAATTTCACATACATTTTACATATATAAAAGAAAGTTGCTTGCAAGATTAAATGGAAAAACAGATTAACAATATCTGGTAAATAGTTTATGCTCTAAGACTTTTGGGTTTTTTGCCTTCTGTGGATTTGTTGACTTTATATGGCTAAATAAGGAACAATGGTTTGGCTGTATCTTAGTAACAGCCTCTGAGATTGACAATCAGTGCCATATATTTGGGGAGATTTTCCAAAATGGTTCCCCACCCTGATTCTAGAAAAAACTCAGAATGAGACTCTATGTATGTAATTCAAACGATAGGTACCTCACCTCTAACTTAGTGTTTCCAACTTGGAAACTTGAGTTTGTTGCTCTATACTAGATCCAAATCCATTTCCAAATTTCAGACCACCGAAATTTCCAGAGTTATGTTTCCTAGAGCATCTGCAAATTGTGAAAAACTGCAAATTTCAAATATAGTCAGAAAAAATGCCTATTTTTGCAGCATTTAACCTAACTATGCTGTCTTCTGCAGTTACATAATTTAATTTGTAATATACTGTATTAATAAAGCCTTAGAAGGTGCAAAACATTTTGGTGGCATCTTAGGGATCTTAGGGCTTTTAAGAAGAATAAAACTAACACTTGAGATAGCTACACACAGCACAGCGCCCTCTTCTGATGTGGAAAGCCTGGTGCATCTGCCACAGAGGGTTACTGGGAGGCTGTCAATCTGCTGGAAAGAGAACTGAATGATGCTCTTTGATTGGCTACTTGCAAATCTCCCACAAAAAAAATGCAATTTCTGAGGATATTTGTAGGCCCTATAAAATTTCTGTGCTTTCATCAATTAGCTAGGTTGTAAGGAAAAATCTGGGAAAGACTGAGGTCACGAACTCTGAATCATGACTTCACAGGAGTAGATTGTACCTTACTTTGATCTTTATCGACGTATCCTACTTTTCATTTTTCATCCTTCTTTTCCCTTTGTCACATTTGTACAACCAAATATAGCTCATATTTTAGCTCTGATAGAATCTGAAATAGTTTTTGCACAGAGAATTATTCACTGAATGTTGCTAAACAACTAAATAACTGCGACAGTAATGGAAGCTTACAATTCCTCCAGAAGGAGTTTTAGGGAAACTTGTTTGATCACAGGGATCTGATTCTACATGTCAGGAACTGGACTGATGAATATTTTCCTAGGAATCTTTAATTCTATTCTCTTGCAGTATCCACCTGGGTCAGCTTTAGGAACATCCTATACAACATTTTAACATTTGCTCGGTGTGAATAAAGTCAGCCAACCTATGTGACCATCACTGAGCTGAAGCTTGTGTGTGCTCTTTAAAATCACTACTACTTTTTAAAAATATATATGTCACAGTATCCAGAAAGATAGTAAAGCACTAGATTGGAATACAACTTCTCTTTTAAACACATGTCTCCATTTATGTTTATCTTGAAATATTCCATTAGAAATTAAATATATTTTCATATGTGTTTCAAGTGGGTTATGTTTTTTAAGGAAAAATAAGATTTCTTCTATCCAAAATACTTTGATTTTTTTTTTAGACACAGTTCTTAAAGCTGAAGCTATAAACATTGTTATCTTCCTTGGAGCTAGATAATTAGGCACTATTTTAAAAAGAGATTCTTAAAGAAGATACTTAAGCCCAAGTACATAATAAATGACATATTCTGAAACATGGGTATTTCTGTATGTATGGAGAGCTCTACAAAAACATAATTAGATGGTGAGGCCTTTCTACATGATAACAAATGTTGAGTGGCTTAGTAAACACCTTGTGCCTGGGTACTGAGGAGGGCAGGGAGGGAATCTCCAAACACAGAACCAGCAGTACTAAAGTCATTATGAGGCACTTCTAACAGAGGACTATGGTGGACAAAGTGTCTCAATACATGTGTGGGTCTCTCCTTTCACAGATGATAAAATGCAGCTTCAGAGAGACAAGGTGATTTCCTCTCAGCAAGAACATTATCATGCAGTCTTAATTTCCTCATCTGCAAAAGGAGAGCTGCCAGTGTTTCCTGCTAGCATTGAAAAGCATGAAATCTTGCATGCAAGATGAACTCGCCTAACATCTACAAAGACAGTGTGGTGGGCATTTGCCCTTGTGAACTGACTGCAGGTTGAAGGAAGAAACACTTTTGAATGACTCATGCCAGTGCCTTAAATTCTGCTGCAAAACACATTTCATCACTTCTAATATTTCTTTACACCCTCTTTTTTATGAACCAGATATGATGCAAAAAAATAAAAATAATGTGGCAATATGAAGTTAATTAAGAAGATATTAATCTAGTATTAATAAAGATGGATTTTAATGATCTCTTTCTTCACACTATTTTAATTCTATCAAGTCACCTATCCACCAGCTTTAAGACACTGAACCTATAAATTGATGCCCAACTAAGTACTCAGATTTTTAGGGAGTTTGAAACTGCCAGTATACACAATCCTGGATGGATGGCCCTAATGCTACACTGAGAGGTCACAGATCCATAGCCGCACAGGAAAATTTGTATGATTCTGACTCTTTTTCCAGGATTTCAATTTACTCCTGTGACTAGAAAGGAAGATATTGTCTTGGATTAAAACTGGTGGTCAACTTAACACCAGCTGAATTAAATCATCATGTTGTTAAGCGTAGATGGCCCACCTGAGGAAAGTTGCCAGCATAAAAGGAGATGTGGAGAGGAAGAGTAGGGCATTGTGGGTTCTCCAACGTGTTGCTGTTTGGAGCCATTGGTAGTCCTGGAGGAGCTCATCATGACTAGCTTCCCCTATGTGAGTTTGGTCATTATCAGAGGAGCTCTGGACTTTATCACTGAGAGTGGCTGTGGTTCACTTGGGGGAGCTCTGTTCCTTTCATTGAGTTGAGCATGGCTTCCTGGCTCTGGAGGGGAGAATGTTTGCTGTTTAATCTCCAGGAGAAGCTTGTCATGCTGGCTTCCTGGCATGTGCTCCACTGATCTCATCATCAGAGAAGCTCAAGACTTCAGTGTCACCGAGGATGCTGTGGTACTTTTCAGGGCAGCCCTTTATTGGGAGTGTCACCCCTCAGCTCTAGTGTGGAACACTCAACCTACCAGCACGGCTCCTTCACCCCATTGGCATAGACTTTCGAGCTTTCCTTTGGTCATTCCCAGCGCAGATCCATAAAACAGATTTGCATGAGTCCTTGTCATGGGCTCTAGACCTCCAGTTGGACTTGTGGAAGGTACTGTCATGGGCTCTAGGTCTTCAGATGGACTCATGCAGGACATGGGATCCATGCCCTTGGCTGAATTTTCTGTCTTTAGTGTTATGGACAGATTTCCTGCACTTTCTTGTATTTAACTCTGGGTGACTATCTTACAATAATATTATAAATTATATGTCCTGTATGTAATTGTTCTCCTTGTAACCCCTGACTAAATATATTGGAATATTAAAATATTTTTTATAAATGCCATATAGGAAATGAGATTAACCCTTACTGTTGTGGCTATGAAAGGGCAAAAATATTCAACCAAGGAAGTGATAGCAAAGCAGGTATTCTCAGCACAAGTGGGATTTTCATCTGTATCAGTGAGAGAAAACTAAGGAATAACAGGCAAATCTATAGCAACAATGTATTTGTTTCCTATAACCACTGTAACCAACTTCCAGGAAAAACCTGGTGGCCTAAAGTAATACAAACTTATTTCACAGTTTTGGTGACCAGAAGTCTGAAATGTAGGTGCCAGCAGTACAGCTCCATACTCACCTTACAGGTTCTCTGGCAGAATCATTCACCTCTTCCAATTTCTGCTGGTTATTGACATAATACTTGTATTTTTTTTTTTTGGTACTATGGCTACATGACATCACACTCTGCCTCAGTGTCACACTGTTTTCTCCTCTGAGTGTCTACTTTCCATACTAAGTCTCTTATAAGGACACTTGTTATTAGAATTAGAGTTCACTTGCATAATTCAGTATGATCTTAAATGGATTCTGATGTTAATATGTAGAAGTTCTAACGTACTTATATTCTTCAAGATAAAATATCATTGGCCATTTTTAGGGGTTTGTAGTAAGTAGAATTTTGGTGTGAGAAGGCAATTTTTCAACCTGCCTGACATTGCTGGAATGACTTTGTTAATCAATGATTCCACTATAGCCTTAACCATCAGTTTGTTTTGAATAATATTAAATTTTAAAACTGAAGAGTGGTTTGTTATGTAATCTTAACACTTGATAGTCCCTTTCTCAGGTAATTTTTCTCTGGAAAAATTAGGTGATTTAATTTACATCACAATAGGAATTAAGGGTACCATTAAAATGATAAGTTCAGCATACAAACAGAAGTCATCCAACATTTAATGGCATCTTGATGAAAGATATTTTACTGTCAATTTTCCTTCAAGTTATTGAAAATCCAAATTGTTCTCTCACATGCACATATACACCACACAAAAATGTAGCATAATGGTATATAAATTGATATCATTAAAAACTCCTTAAAGATTTACAATGGAGAACTACTCATCTATAATGAATGATCACATTGAGATATGTATAAATAATGGACACAACTTGAGACCATACTCATAAGTGAAATAAACCACTCACATGTGTAAATACCATGTAGTCTCCCTAGTATTAGAGTTGATAAGAGTATGTAAGATTTTATGATAATCATGATTTCCCATTTCATTGCTTTGAAGCCTTTCAATGTTTTCATTCATCAGTTGGAATGGTTTTATTCTGTTTTGTTTGATTTTATTATGCATGATGGTATGAACAGCTGTTTTGAAGAAAACAAAATATTATGGCAGCCATTGCTGATTTAATATCATCTTCCTTAGAAGTCCTACCATGCTTCTACTCTGCAATTACCATCCGTTCTATCATGTTATTCTTATTGGGATTTTAATATATGTGATAGTATAAACAAAATTTTTTATTGAAAATGAGATATTATAGTAGCCATTGATCATTCTCTGTTATTTGGTTCAGAAGGTCCTGTAACTCTTTCATTCTTTTGGATGGTTTTATACTATTTTGTTATGTTTGATATTATTGTATTTGAAATTATGCTCAACTATAGCAGAGAAAGAGATATTTTGATAACTACTGTTAATGTCCAGTTGTCTTATTATAAAGTGCTGTGTTGCTTATGTTGTTCTGTTCTGATCTGCTTTGTTCTGCCCTCTTTTGTTTTATTCTCTTTAAAATAAAAACAAATTAAAAAAAGATTTACCCATAGAGAGCAGTCTTTTTATAACTCTATTATAAATAATTTACTGTGAAAAATAGAGATGGATATCTAACATGCTATCTATAATGATGTATATATTTGTATATGTTTCAGAGAAATAAAAATTTCTTGAGTACAGATATTATAACTTAGTGAGAAGAAATTTTTCTTCCACATTCAATCTCTTTTAAATCTCTCCCTGTAAGAATAATTATGGTGGCTGCTTCAGAAGCAAGTTTAACTTGTGTCCATTACTCTGGGCATCATAATCGGCTCATGGAAAGGGAGATACAATCTATGAGCTGATATAATTTTTCAATAAGTAATTTAAATAAGTAACATTAGAGTCTAAATTTATGTGTCTGAGTCAAATATTTGTAGAGTTTTAAGCCCCTGGAATTGTGCAGATTTTTCTTTTAAACTCTGAATTGAATATGTGAAATAAAAACTAAATGTTTTTAAAGAAAATCAGGGAAGACTAAAAAGAATATTGGACTCAAAAGAAAAAAAAAAATGTGCCTCTCACTTTGCAAATCCAAGGCAGTTCTGAGCCTCTCTAACCCTTGAAAGTGATTTCGAGGCTATAGAAATATTAATTTCTACCATAGCTGTTTAGCACGGACTCTTCACCCAGTGTCCATAGCTCACAAAAGCAACAACTGCTATCGAATTGTCCTCTACACAATCCATCAGGATCAATTAGAACAGCATCTGTCTGTCTTTCTCCTCCTCCCAGTCTGGTTTTAACCTGTTTTGACTCTTTCTTGCCTTTTTTGCTTCAAGGTCTTATTCCTGCACAGCAACCTGAATTGTCTGTGTTTCCTCTTTCGTGGAACACCTTTTCTGACTCACTTCCTGGCATATGGGCCTGCAGAGTTTCTGGTTCAATCTGTCCCCTTTGGCCTCTAGTGTCATTTTTACCTAGCAAGGGAAGAGCTCCCTGCCTGTGTTTCTCAGTCATTTGAGGAATTAAATGCAGTTCCTTGATGACAGTGTTTGATTTTTCTGAACATTTTTGTTGCCCTTTAGAAGGGCAGGTGCCCTTTCTAATTCCACAACAACACAGGCTGGCAGACAAGAAGCCTACTTGACTACTAGACCCTACGGTCAAGTATATTGCAGTTCAAATGTTGCTATTCTTACAGCTTAGTACCCTTCTACAATTTCTTTAACTCTGGTGAGAGAGCTGTAATATTTTGGGAGGGTTTTTTTTTCCCTCTTATTTAAAAACATTTTTATTTTTGTTTTCGTAGTTTACAAATTGTTACAAGAAACTCAAAATGAGGGCCATTTTAGCTGGGTGTGGTAATCCCAGCCCATAATCCTAGCACTTGGGAGACTGAGGGAGGAGGATTATTGCAAATTTGAGACCAGCCTGAGCTACAAAGTGAGCTCAAGGCCAGTCTGAACTGTGTAGCAATACTCTGTCTCAAAAAAAGAAAAAAAAAAAAAAAGAAGAAAGGAAGAAAGAAAGAAAAAACTCAAAAAAAACCCCAAATTGCAGGATCATCTTTTAAAAAATTCTTATAATTTCTGACATCTGAGATGTCAGAATTATCTCCAAATGCCATTCTAATTAGCATGGTTCTATGTAATAAGATAAATTAATCAGATTACTAGGACATTAACTGAAATGGCAATATGATTCAAAACTTGATGGGAAAATTAAAAAAGACATTTGGGGGAATCATATGCCCTATTTCATTTACAATAAATAAAACATTTTCTTATCTAATTAAAAGTTTCTC
>PVJX010014565.1:0-44595 GCA_004027295.1 Dolichotis patagonum | reverse complement strand
AAAAAAAGAAATACCATTAATCAGAACAAAGTAAAACAGTGATAAAAATATTTGCCTTCAAAGAGATGGTAAAAGGAAATCCCTGCCATTTGCTATATTGCATATGGGCAACCTCCCAAGAGATGCTCAGACTTCTAATTCCCATTTGTTAACGGAGGGGTGGGTGAATGAGATGTTTGATTTTCAGCCCATCCACCGGTAGGCTCATGGCTGCTTACCAGGGAGGCGAGCGGTTGCTTGGCTTCCCAGTGCTGTAAGTTCCAACATGGCGTGGATCTCAGGGGATGCTGGCTGGTTCTCCCCTCGGGGTGGCTGAGGCTTGCCAGACCACAGCCACTTACCAGGGCGGCCTGTTGTCTCTCTTTCCACTCATCTCCTGTCTCTTCTCTTCATGTGTGGGCTCGGTTCTTTCTATGCATACAGGATCTCTCTAAATGGTAATGTTGAGGACATGGAGGAGCAGGCCAAGAAAATGCTAAGTGACATTCTAAGAAACACTTTCTCTCCCTCTCTGTCTCTCTCTCTCTCTCTCTCTCTCTCTCTGTCTCTCTCTCTCTCTCTCTCTCTGTGTGTTCTGTGGTTCTGGGGGTTATACTCAGGCCCCTTTGCAGTAAGCTAAACTCCCAGATCATTTTTAGTTTTTTTTTTTGGTTTTGAAACAAGTTTTTGTCAAACTGCAAAGTTATTCAGACTCGACTTGAATTCGGTGTCTTCTTGCCTCAGCCTCTCAGAGTGGTAGGATTATAGGCATGTGTGACTATGCCTAGTTTCAGGAATAACTATTTACAGTAGAGATGGAGAGAAAAAAGAGAGAGAAAGAAAAAAGAGGAAGAATAAGGAGGAGAATGGAGAAGAGGAGAGAGGAGAGATGAGGAGAGGAGAGAGGAGAAAAGGGAAGGGAAAGGAAGAAAGCAAAAAGAAAGAAAGAAGAGGAAAGGGAAGGGGAGGGGAAGTACTATTTAGTAAGACAGTTTTTTGCTTAGGCAAATTCTTTTGATACCAGCTAGAAAGATCACAGGTCCCAGAAGTTGCCCAGCCTAGCGATGGAGCGCCATCTGCAAAGGATGAACAAGAGTATGGATATGTCTGTGTGTGCAGGGCGTGTGTAAGCACTGTGGCTACAGCCACACCAGAATGACAGGGAGTAGGGAGGACATTCCCATTAGAGGAACAATGAATAAATAAAAGAGCTGTATGCAATGAAGGGGCACCAGAGAAAACCTCTGAGAGTGGCCAGATATTTGCCTCTATTTAGAGCCACTGAGGTATAGTTACAAGAATACTGGATTTGGATCCAAAAGTCCATGGTTTCAATAGCAACACTGGCACAAACTCTGCTACTTACAAATTATGAATGCAATCACTCTGGGCCTGTTTCCTGATCTGTAAAGTGAGACTGGTTATTCCAAACTTCCAGGACTATAGTAATGATTAAATGATACAACCATCCACGAACTTTTGCTGATTTCAGAACTTGCTATTCAAGCTGCTTGAAATAAATGAGACACTGGTAGCCAGCTTCATTATAGAGATCTCAGCTGGGTTGAACTTTTTTCTTCTGCATTAAATATTTAATCACTTGTGCTAAGAATTATATTGAATGAACATATTCTCAAAGTATAAATGTATATTTGTTATTTCATTTTTGATACATGTCCATTGATGCTTTTTTGTAGCAGTAGTCAATTTTTTAAATAAATATTCATCTTCATTTGGGAGTGAGAGTGGATTCATTGGTTTCCAATACCACATTTTTAAAAAGGGAATATTTTTAAGCACCAGTGATTTTTTAAAGTCTCTTTTAAACTCCTGGAACATTGTTATTTTCAACTGGAATTAAAGAGCATTTCTGACACATCTCAAACAATTTCATTGAACAAGGATGCAAACAAATGTATTACATTAAGGAAAAATACAAATGGGAAAATGCCTTTTTGAACAACAGGTAATGATATTTCAAGGACAATGCATAACTATTCATTTCCAATGTTCTCATTACCATTCCTACCAATGGGTGTGCGTGTCTCTCAATTCCTGTGTAGTTCTCTTAATCTTTCTACACAATATTCAATTTTCTTGCAGTGATTCAGTCGATTTATTATTTTCCTCTTGCATTATAACTGCTCAAGATGCAACATAACCCTATAAATTTCTTTCCGTCTCTCATCCTCAATACACAGGTCATTAATACCGCAAAATATTCTTTGCTTATGTCACCCCATAAAATGTGCTCTGTCTTGCCCAATGAGTTGTCACATAATTACATGGTGCCAGTAACAGTTTCATCTTGTTTTTATAGTTTTATGATTAAGGAAATAAAAATGAACAGTACTGAAGCAATGTTAAAAGATATTGGCAAAATATAAGAGAGTACTACCATAGTTTATCACATGTAAATGATAAAGTATGTAATATTTAAAATTCAGTTTTCTTAACATATGGCTTAAAAATCTGTTGCTGTAAAATGCATTATATTAATGTGATTCTATATGTACAGAGTAAGTCTTCTGTAGTGCAGGGCTAAAATAGTTAGGGAGGATTTATTTTTGCCATCTCCTGTAATTACAATCAAAGATTTACTATTGATATTTATATTTAAAGTTATGGTGCTTAAAAGAAAATTTGAAAATAAGACTAGTTCTCACAGTACCTAATTCTCAATCTTCTTACAGCTTAATGCATACTGTGGAATAGTTACAGTGATCAAGTGTGTTAGCTTTCCATCACTCGAACAAATACCTGATGCACAGTCTTCAGGTTCCAGGCCATAATCCATTTGGAGAATTGCTCCACAGGCTGTGACAAGGCAGCGCATTATGATGGTATCACATGGTTCAGCAAAGCCCTTCACTTTCAGGGAGCCGAAGACAGAAGACAAGCTGGGGCCCTCTCTTCCATTCAAAGGCATGACCCCAGTGACCTCAAGACTTCCCACTAGTCTCCACATTTTATTTATTTGTTTATTTATTTATTTATTTATTTTTATTTTAAAGACAAAAAATCAAACCAGAAAAAAGGTGGAAATAATATAGAATTAAAAAAAATACACAGTAAGAAATCACTAGTTGATAAACTACATATTGTCTTCTTAGAAATGTTCAAGTTACAAAATTAAAGCATACAAAGTGGACATTCAAACAGTGAGGCTGCAAACAGTTCTGTTCAACAATCCAACAAAAGCTTAGTATTATGGGTTATCAATCCTACACACTTAAACATATATGCAGTTATATCCTTTAGATCACTTTTTTTTCCTCTTTTTGCTTTTTAAGTCCATTATCTGTTTAGTTATATCATGTTTCAGCTTGCTCAGTACCTTACTGATCTGTTTTATTGTTGTTATTTCCCTTTTAATCACCTTATATAATTCTGTTGTTTTGTTTTTGAGTTTCTCCTCATCCATGCCCCATGGATCAGCTTTGGTGGAGTTGGGAGTTTTGGGAGGTATTCTGTTACCTTGTTTTCTCATGTTCTATTGCTTTTTAAAAATTTTTTTGTTAATTTGAAGGTAATAAAATACAACAGAACAGGATGGAATAAAGCCAATTGAGACAGTGTAGTGAAATTGGTACAGAACTTCACAGCAGGTTACTAGGATAACAGTAATAGGTGCCATAGTATATCTTATTACCTTCACGATAGTTGTTCTTTCAATCAGGTATAGCAAAGTCAAAGGAAATACAGAATATTAAAGAACTTATCAAAACAGAATATTAAATAGAGCAATACCATTAATCAGAACAAAGCAAAATAGTGATAAAAATATTTGCCTTCAAAGAGATGGCAGAAGGAAATCCCCTTATTTGTTATATTATATATGGTCAACCTTCCAAGAGATGCTCAGATCTCTGCCTCCCACTTGCTAATGGGGGGGGGTGATGTTTGATTCGCAGGTAGACTCACAGCCACTTACCAGGACGGCAGGCTGGTTGCTCACTTTCCCAGCACCCCAAGTTCCAACATGGCGTGGAACTAAGGAAATGCTGCTTGCTTTCCTAGTCTCCACATTTTAAAGGTCTATCTTCTTCCTAATAGAGCCATTCTGGGTCTTTGGTGACACTTAAAATCCAAGCTACAGTCCCAGCTATTCTAGTTTTCCAGGGACAGAAGGGGTTCGAGGATGGGGACCTTTAGGTCTAAAACCAGGAAAAATCCAAGCAAATTAGGACAAGATGTTCTACCTGTGGGTAGTTTGGCTTGAATTCTGCATCCCCACCTCTTTGTGTCTACACCTTTATGAGGATCTCACTATGGGCAAAATGGGCCTCCCTGTCCCTTGATTGTGGGCTTGGCCATGTGACTTATCTTGGCTAAAATATATGGGGGCAGGGAAGTAATAGCTGCCTCTTCCAAGGCTCAAAAGGTCTTATATGTTTCTGGTTTCTCTCTTATCCCTGCAGTAGAAAGGCTGTGGAGTAGGCCTGGCTAGCTCATGGTCCAAAGAGAGGGAGACATACTGGTGACAGAACCATTCCAGCTGCACATAGGCTGCAATGAAAAACGGCATTGTGCACATGAGCCCAGCCAGCTTAGCAGAACCCATGTAACCTGCAGATGTGTGAGTAAAAAAAAATCTTAAAGTGTGTGTGTAAATGAATGAATATAAATGCTCAGTAACAAACCCTCTGAGACTTTTATGGCTATTTGTTATGTAGTATTATTGCAACAAAAGCCAACTAATATAGATAGTAACAAATATTCACTCAATAAATATTTGAGGCCCATTTTGTGGTAGACACTAGAGATATAGTGACAAAGAAAGTAAAATTATTATTCTCATGGAACATACAGTCTCAGTGGTTTCTGAGACTCTCTTTGGAAGGTCTGCAAAGTCAGAATTTTTTTTTAAAAAAGGTAAAACGTTATTTGCCCTTTCCTCTTTTACCATGTTGACATTTGCATAATGAAACAGAGACAGTGGTTTTACCTTAATACAAATCAATACCTGGGCACTAAACTGCAAGAGCAGTCATTGTGGCAACTATCATGTACTTAAAGTTTCAAGAAATGTCTGTATCATGTATGAAAATCTGAGATTATAACATTTTAATAATGTGTGTGTTACAATGGCAAGTGCTTATTAACACTCCTGCAGCATTATGAAATAGTTAACAATGGTAAGAACTGGTTAACCTTTTAGATGGAAAAGTTAAATCCCTAACTCACATCATATTGAGAGACATAGTTCAATCAGATTCAAGAACTAAATACAAAACTAAAACAAAAAACTACTAGAAGAAAACACTGTAAAGAATTTTAAGAATATAGTCACTGATCATACTTGTTTCTTGGCATTACACAAGGCCAGATGATACAGAGAATTTTAGTTTTTCCTTTATGTGCTTCAGTATATTTTAATTTCAGTGAGGATTTTTTTTAATAACAAAAACAATGAAATTAACTCCATAAAGTAAACAAGTCTGTGCTAGCATTCTTACCAAATTGCAACACAGGTTTCATTGATGTCATATGAAAAATGGTATTTTAAGTACAGTTTTTGCACAACTAATCATAGTTGAATAGTAAATCTAGTCAGAAAACAAGTATGAACACATAAAGTAAGCATATGATCTCCTTGCGAGTAATGACCCATTATCTAAATTACATAATTTCCCTACATATTACAGAAAGTGAGGAATTCAAAAAGCAGTGTCAGTTTATTAAAACCATAGTCACAGAGGGTAAGCATAACCTTATGGTGTCCTGGTTGCAGCAGTCAGTTGTTAGCAGCTACTCTTAATACTTTTCAGGCCCAAAGCATCTTCTTCCTGGAAGATGGGATGGCACCAAACCTAATTGCTTCAAGTTAATTGTTTTTTAAAGAATCATGCAGATTTCTTTCTGAGCTGCAACCCACAAAAATGGGAAGGATATGAGTCAGGTTCTTAGGTTTCCATAGGGCCTCTCTTAGCACACACCATACCCTTACAGGAATTAGGAAAAGATGTCCCTCCCAGTGGACAAATTAGAAAAAGGCGCCTCCTTTCATTGGAAGAATTAGAAAAAGGCACCACTTCCTTTGGGTGGATGTGGCAAATCCTTAGCTGGGTTTCTTCTTCCCAGAGCTCCCACTGCTGGAATCTTTTTGAGACGGCACAGCCTGACCATCTGTGTGCTGTTGCCCCACATCTCACAATAAACTCTTTTTTCTTGCTGTCTGGCTACAGAACAAAACTTTAATGAAGAAATAAAGGAGAATATTTATCTGTTTATATAATTTCTCCTTGTATGATGTGTTATAGCAGGCTCATTTGGTCTTCTATTGTTTGAGACAGAAGAATGAAGGTGCACAATCTTTAAACTGTATATTTTCTTTTGAATAAACAATGCCCTATAAACCAGATCTGACCTTCTACCAATTTTTGTTAATAAAGTTTTATTGGAACATAGTCACTTTAATTTAGGTACTGTCTGTGTCTCCTTTTGAACTGCAACAGCAGAGTTGAATAAGTGTAGCTGAGACTACATGGCTCATAAAACTTAAGGTATTTACTATGTGGCTCTTTAGATGTAAAGTTTGCTAGTTTCTGTATAAGATCAGCAAATGGATCATGCTATCAGACTTTTGCTTAAATGTCCTGAATGACTTGCAATTAATGTCATCAGCATATAGACAAGTATCCATGTGTATCATGGATATATAAGAAATATATATTTATGTGCATCAGTTTATATAACAAATATCCATGTGCATCAACTTTCCATATATGCAAAAGTATCTGCCTTTTAAATAATGGTAATTTATAATCTCAGAAGTAATTTAGCTTCAATAAAATAAGTCTCTGTGAAACTAACTATATTTCTATAAAATTAAAGACCTAGTAAGCCAATACACATTAGATGACCTAGCATCTCTGTAAATAAAGAATTTAGGCCATGAATTCTGCCATTATATAATGGAAAATAGAAGGTTGCCTTTGCAAGTAAGCTCGTTCATTCATTGATTTCTTTCCTCCATTAGATTTGTGAGACAAAAAGAAATGAGTAGTTTAACTTTTTCTTTACTATTTGGTTGCCAGGACACTCAGAACTAAATTCAAGACTCACATAAAGCAATTTCTTTAATGTAATATCAACTCACTCAAATTATCTTTTGTTCCATTTTTAGTTTTAGTTACCTTTTTTTTTGCATTATGTTATATTGCCTCTCTCATTCTCCTTTGAAAGAATGAAATTTGTATATCTTGTGTTATCAAATCATCTTGGCTCAGTATTCTTTCAGCTAATACAAACAGGAAAAGTGCTTGGGTTTGGTATCAGGCAGCTCAGAGGTCACATTTCACTTCTTCCCATCTAGTGTTGTGCTCTTGGACTGTTTATTCAACATCTTTGAGCCTCAGTTTCCTCATTTATTCAATGAACTATACTTCCTGTACAAGCTCACTTGGAGAATTAGAATGAATATAGACATGAATATATAATGAATATGCAAATATATGTATATGTAAAGTGCCTTTTAGATGCTACTATACCTTTATACCACATGTTCCTTCTTAATATATTTATAATATTAAAATATATTTAATTTTTTTGATACCTGGGATCAAACTCATGATCTTGCCTTGCCAAAAAGGCACTTATGCCATTGAGCTAAACCCTCTAGCTTTAATTTTTATTTAAAACATTTAAATAGAGCTTGAGATAGCTTTGGAATAACATTACATAATAATTTTATTAGATAAGCATAATATCATATGGGAATTTTTACACTTCATCTTTGACAATAAAATGAGATAATTTGTTCTATTCAAATTTTGTAAAAGAGAAAGCTATTTCTGTTTAATAAGCAATAATTTTTGTAATTTTCTCATACGTGCTCAGCTGTGTGGTGGCCTTATTATCTGTCAGATGATCAAGATCACCAAGAGGAGTTCTTGAAATTCTTTCCTTTGCATAATCATTTTATGACCCTAAATTGATATATGAAAAATTGAATAAATAGATAATTCATGCGAAACATTTTTCCATATAACATTTAATAGTTCATCTTTGAAACGGCATTTTAAAAATAACAGTATAAACTCAGTATACAACCAAATGTTCAAATTATATGGAAGCCAAGTTAAAATGTATTAGAAACAAATCATGACCAAAGTAACAAGTATTATTTTGACAGCAAGGATTGATAGGGCTTAGCTGAAAAATGAGCAGAACCAACACACTCTTGAGCTACAGAGGACTTATTTCTTCTTATCCTAAAAATAACAGAGAATTAAGATCAAACACTAGCATAGTCAGAGAACCCAGGAATAATAGTTTAAAAAACTAGCACAGACTTTTCCAATTTAAACTTTAGTTTTAATTAATTGCAAGGAGCTTTGAAATAAAACGAGCCCACTTTAAATCATGTGTCTGAAAGGAATATTTTATCTTCAGATGGTCATAGACTGACCTCACTGCAGAAGAGGTGTTGGACTAGGATTTGTTGTTTAATAACTTGCAGGCGTGTGAAACATTTCCAAGCCAACAGACAGTTGGCTTCTTCTAGGTGGATCAGCGTGGTGCACAAAGTCAGAGTAAGTCCTTACATAAGTCCCGCTAGCACCTTGTGGGCGATTCAGTGCTGCATCTGACCAGCCCCTGTGCCTGCCTTGAGACACATTCCATCCCCATTCCAAGAATATCTGGATCTAGTCCTTTCTCTTCCTTTCCCCAGCGTTGGCATGGGGAAGAAATGAAACTCAGAGCCTCTCCCTGAAGATGAAGAAGTATCTTCTAGACCAGGCCCATCAAGAGTGAATCCAGGTCACCTTGTTAAATTTGAACTTTGGCTCAACAACCAACAATGTTTTAGCAGACACTCCCCAAGTTACAGCATAATGGCTTAACTGAAGATCTTCTTACTTTATGATAGTGTGAAAGTGATGTGCATTCAGAAGAAGCCATATTTCAAATTTTTATTTTTGGTATTTCCTCAGACTAACAAGAAGTGTGATACTCTTTCCTGATTCTGAATAGCAGCAGCAAGTCACAAGTGTCAGCAAGCCTCCCGATCACATGGGCAGCAACTGGTATCTATAGGACATTATGTTGCTACTGTTTCTTTTCTTAAATATTGTTTTGTATTTTTACATCCCATCATGTCATAAAATGCTCTTCTGTACCATTATACTGTAACTTGGGGAGTGTCTGTACTAAACCATTGTTGGTTGTTGATCCAAAGTTCAGATTGCACAAGGATTTAATCTTGATGGGCCTGGCCTAGAGGATACTTCTTCATCTTCAGGGAGAAGCTCTGAGATAATTAACACTTTACTATTATAAAATTTGCCTTGTTTTAGATGATTTTTGACTATCTGTAGGCAAATGTCCTTATTCTGATCTCATTTAAGGCAGGCTAGACCAAGCTATGACATTTGGTGGGATATGTGTATCAAATGCATTTTCAAGCTACCATATTTTCAACTTATAGTAAAGCAGCTATACAAATATGATCTATGAAGCATTTGAAGGCATACGTATTTTACTATAATTCACTATTGATCTCAAGTTAATATCTATTGGACTTCTTTTATTTATTTGTTTTTGCAGTGTTGGGGATTGAACACAGGGCCTTCCCACTGAGCTACATTCCCAGGGAGTCCTCCTCCTTTTCTGAGACAGTATCTCGCTAAGTTGTCCAGTCTAGACCTGAACTTGCCACTTTCCTGCCATATTCTCTTAGAGTGATCGGATTATAGGTGTACGCTACCATATATGACTCATCTTGTATTTTATTTGCTAAACTTGCATATCCTTGCTGGAGAGACTGTTTTGGGTGTTAGTATTAATATGCTCGTAGTTGTTGGGAAGCCAAAAATTAGACCTCAAGCAATATCCAATGACTAAAAACAACATGAAACTGAACTTTGTAGCAGTAAGAAATTTCCCTTAGTCCAAGATAAACAAACAACAAAGGTTGGACCAAAGTCCTTTATAATATGTGATCCAAAAATATAGTGTTTGAGTAACCAGCCTGCCGCCCTGGTAAGTGACTGTGGTCTGGCAAGCCGCGGCCACCCCAGGGCGGGGAAACAAGAAGCAACAGTGTTTCCTGAGATCTGCGCCATGTTGGAACTTAGAGTGCTGAGCCAACCAGTAACCAGCCTGCCGCCTACTGGGGTGTGGGCTTAGAATCAAACATACTATACCCCCCCACCCCGCTAACAATCGGATCTGGGTATCTCTTGGGAAGTGACCATATGTGGTACAGCAAGTGGGGGTAGTTTCCTTCTACTATCTCTGAAGGCAGATATTTTTATCACCGTTTTGCTTTGTCCTGATTAACAGTGTTGCTCTATTCAATATTCTGTTTTGATGTGTTCTATAATGTTGTGTATTTCTTTTGATCTTGCTGTACCTAATAGAAGAATAACTATTGTGAAGACAACAAGATATACAATGGTGCCTATTATTGTTGTCCTGGTGACCTGCTGTGATGTTCTGTGCCAATTTCACTATACTGTCTCAATTGACTTTATTCCATCCTGTTTTGTTTTATATTACTACCTCCAAGTTAATGAAAATTAAATAAAAATAAAACAATAGAACATGAAAAAACAAGGTAACAAAATACCTCCAAAAACTCCCAACTCCATCAAAGCTGATCCATGTGACATGGATGACGAGAAACTCAAAAATAAAACAACAGAATTATATAAGGTGATTAAAAGGGAAATAACAACAACAAAACAGATCAATAAGGTACTGAGCAAGCTGAAACATGATATAACTAAACAGATAATGTAATTAAAAAGCAAAAGGAGGAAAAGAAAATGCGCTAAAGGATATAACAGCATGTATGTTTAAGTGTGTGGGATTGATAACCATATTACCAAGTTTTTGTTGGATCGTTGAACAGAACTGTTTACAGCCTCACTGTTTGTTCACTTTGCATGCCTGAATTTTGTAACATGAACAACTATTTCTAAGAAGACAATATGTAATTTATCAAGTAGTGATTTCTTAATTTTTTTTTAAAATTCTGTATTATTTCTACCCTTTTTTCTGTTTTGCTTTTTTTCTCTTTAAATAAAATTTAAAAAACACCCAAAAATATAGTGTTTCAAACAAGTATATGGTAAGATACACATTGCCATGAATCCCTCTCAAAATATTCCTCTTCTTCCAACACACTTATCATTCTTGCCATTTTCTGAAGGAATTTTGAGGTCTTCTTTTGTGAATGTGTTTAGTTGCACTCTCATGGCTGTCTTGCTTTCCTAATCTATTCAGATCATTTACTTTTCATGGTTATTTTGACACTGAGGAAGAGTCAAGTCTCACAGTGCCAAATCTAGCAAATATGGTGGATGAGGACATACCATAATATATTCACAAGCATGTCTTTCTGTTGGATTTCACTTGGCGGCACCATTCACTGTACTTTTAAAAATGTATCTCATAAGGACACCAAAGAGGACTTCCAGAACTGTTTCAGAAAGCAGCAAGAATGATGGATAAGTGTATTTGAAGTGATGAGGATTATTGTGAAGGAGATTAATGGCAATGAATTAGTCTTAGTTACTTGCTGCTGAGACAAAATATCTGGTACTCAGAATTAAAGGGGGAAAGGCTTATTTAGCTCACAGTTTACATAGATTTTAGTTTATAATATGCTGGCTTCAAGGTGGGGTGGCACATGGCAAAGGGGCAAACATTCATAGTGGTGGAAGACACCAAAAGCAACGAGAGACCAAAGTACAAACCTGTCCCTTACATTACATGCAGGCTACTTGCACTATGGTGGATATAAGATGCACACCCTTAAGCTCAGCATTGAACCATGGATAAATCACAAACTGTAGATTTAGACATCTCTGAAAAGTCTGCCCCCCATGACCACATGAGACTTTGGGGGGACATCCACACTCAAACTGTAACATTTTACCCCTGGTATCTCAAAGACTCGTGTATACTTATTTACACAAAAGGCATTTAGTCTATCTCTAAGAGTTGTCAAAGTCTTAACAGTTTTAGCATTGCTGAAAAGTCCAAGTCTCAAGTCTCTTTTGAGATTTAAGGTAAACAACTGTGAGCCACTGTATAGATGAAAAGAAAGTTAAATGCTTAGAACATTTAATGGCATAAGATATACATTTTTATTTTAAAAGTTACAAGTGGGAATATAAAGGAATGAGACCAAAGCAAGTCCAAAATCTAGCAAGACTAACATTAAGTCCCATGGTTTTATGTGCAGTATTTGAGGAAATCTATGGCAAGATATTAATTCTAAAGGGCTTAGGTAGGTTGGTCCCTTTGGCACTTTTGGTTGTAGCTCTCATGGCTTTTCTCTTGGGCCTGCTCTGCTCTGTCCTTATAGTTTTCTTTAGATAATGCATATTTTTGGCTTTTTAAAACTTCTGGGGTCTTCATTGTACCTTTGGATTTACACTTACAGCTTTACACATTTTCTTCTCAGGGGCACACTCTGGCTTCCCTGGCCTTTTGAAATCTGGGTAGAAGCCTCCTGACTCCACAACTTTTATTTTACATACATCCAAAAGCAGTGCCACATGGATGATGCCAATATCTGCTGGAGAAAGTAGCCAGGCTTTTTTTTTTTTTTTGTGGCTCTAGAGGTCAAGGGCCTGGATCACTGAGCACTCTGAATCCAATTTTGAGGAACAAATTTTTACATTGCCACCATTCTGGAACATGGTGCAGTCATTGCTATTCTGGAAAATGGTGCACTGTGGCCTTTTTTTTTTTTTTTAAGCAAAGTCTTTCACTTGTGTAATTTTGAGACTGCAAAGTGTGGAATTCTACTGCTTTTCATGATGTCCTTAGACCATCTTATTTATTTTCCTGTTTTTTCCTTGACAATCAAGATCTCTTCTGCTCTATCCTTGTAGTCTACAGATTTACTGAAGCTTTCTTTCTGATCAAGTTCACAATGTTTTAAATCATTCTACTGGAATTGTTGTTCTCAATTTTAACAGAAATCTAGCTAAAAGCCCCAATGGTAGCCATGCCACCACCTCAATAATAGACTGCCTTGAAATTTCTTCTCCAAGATTAATTAGTCTGCTACCCTTAATTGCACTCTCAGGCAAAGTCTCTGGACATAAGTAAAGTGCAGACAAACTTTCTGCCAAGTCATAACACACATAATCTGGAGTCCAACAACCAATGCCATCCTTCTTTCCAGTAGAAACTTCTTGAGCCTGGTCTTTACTGGCAAGATTTTTATCAGCTTTGTGGTCTTCTGATCAGAATTTTCCATACAGTCTAAGATGTTCTAGCTGTACTTTTTAAACCAGCATCTCCAAACCTTCCCAAACTCTTTCCACAAACCATTTCCAAAGGCTCCTGAACTACATGGTCAGATATAATCACAGAAATGTTTGCAATTCTGGTACCAAATTCTGTTTTAGATACTTTTTTCTCTTTGCTGAGAGAAAAATACCCAATAGCCAAAGTTAAAGGGGGAAAAGTTTATTTAGCTCACAGTTTGTGGAGGTTTTAGGCTACAATCCACTGGCTCCAAGGTGGGGGCCATATGTCAGAGGGGCAATCATTCATGATGATGGAATACATGAAAAGCAATGAGAGATAAAGACACACCTCCTTCTTTCCCTTATGTGGCATGCAGGCTACCTCCCCTAGGGTGGGTATGGCACTCATATCCTTAATCTCAGCATTGGACCATTAATCAATCATAAACTCTAGATTCACCTGCCTCCCCATGACTGCATGAAGCTTTGGGGGGTATCCAGATACAACCATTACAATATCTTTTACTACAGTAAAGTTTTAACATTTAAACTTTCACTATATATTTTAATTAGTCCTCCTGTAATAAAAATAAGAAAACCTTGGACTAATGGGTTGGAGGAAGAGAGTTTTAAGGAAAAAATCATACCTTTCTATTCATTCTGTTTCAAAAGCATGTCTTGGTTACTTCCTTCATCACCAAGACAAAGCACTGGACACTGGCAGCTTAAAGGAGGAGAGGTTAATTTTGGCTCACATTTTAGAAGTTTCGGTCTTTGCATGTTGGCAGTATTGTGTAAAGGCCTGAATACAAGAAAGCTGCTCACCTCACGGCAGACAGGAAGCAGAGAGTTCAGAAACTCCAGAGTAGGGTTGTCGGGATGGGTACATGTGTATGTGATGTACCCTTCTGGGTCATGCCCTCAGTGCACTGCTTCCTCAGATAAGACCCAAACTTCCAACAGCAACTATAGCACCCCCATAATCCAATCTTCCTCCAAACACAGGAGGCTTTGAGAGTTGTTTTAAATCTTAAGCACAACAAGGCATAAGCCCTATGTGATTATGGCATTTTTATACATTTACTTATTCCCACTATTTGTCATGTTGCTGCTATCTCCAGATGATTGTAAATGGGTATTTGTATATCAGCCAATTCCCATTACCAGATCCTGTGAAGTAAGTTCTCTGCAGATTTTCTGTGGGTTAATAGCTAAGAAGCCTTGGAGAGGTAATATATTGATCATTGGGATTCTAAAGTACTTTACATATACAGCTTTGAGAATGGGATTACTATTTCCATTCCACACATGACAAAACAAAGATCTATAGAGGAGAGAGCTTAGCATTGGTGAGTGGTGTGTCTACGAAGGAGGCAGAGCTGGAGAGGAAATCTTAGTCTGGTGGCTTTTCACACTGCCTTTCTTTCCTCCCTGAAGCCCACTGATGGATCTGTTTACATACACTCAACTTTTACACATTTACAAATGGCTGTGGCCTGAGAGTGAACCCCCCAAGGAGAAAGTACCAACTGAGAGTGTAACAGTTGGCACTTATGTTTGTCCTGCTGCTTCTCCCACTTAAGTTTATTTCTTCCATCAGTCACCATTTATTAATGTCATACTGCTGCATCCAATTACAGTTTATCTATTTTGGAGTTGGCTGTCCTTTGAAGAATTTTGTGTTTATTTAAGAGCCATTTCCATAAAATGTACAAAAATATTCTCAAATACGTCACTCATTGAAAAAATTGGTCAGGCCTACTCCAATGAAACATTTGCCTGAATCCAGCCTTTAACCCTCCTTAGTCCTATTGTCAAAAGCTAGTTAGAGATTTTTGCCATCCCCTTCCTTCAAAAAGTTACATTGTTTACCTATTCTTTTTGATGGGTTCACTTTGTTTTACTGTGTTGAATTCACTTAAGTTCTTCTGTTTTATAATTGTGTGGGATTTGGGAGTAATTCATTCCAAGGTGTGTACCCTATAAATAAATTATTTTCCCTTTGCTGTTAATGTTTAACTGGTTCTATTGAAAGGAAAAAAAGAAAACCAGCAAAAGACACAGCTTTTGTTAAAGTGAGAAGAAAAGTATGCCAATTCCTTTTAGAAAAGACCTTTAAAACCCCTTAGTGAGCACATAAGGGGAGCAAAAACATTTTAGGGAGAAATGAAATGAATGGTAAACAATCATGTCTCCAACATAGAGAATGCGTCATTTCTTCATTTAAAAGGTGTTGCAAGTCAGAGAAGTCGGTGGTCTTCGAAAGAAAGGGAGCAGAGGTTGGGCTTTGTTTCCTGTACTTTGCAGCATTCATTGAGGCCATTCTGCTAATTAGCTAGACTCTTAAGAATAACAGTGAATCAGCTTTTTAAAGTGTGAAAACTAAGGCAAAAGAGAAAAGGCTCAGGTCTGTTTAATCTTCAAGGAACTGCTTCAAACTCTATCCTCCCAAAGACTACCTATGAACTTCTGATACCTAAAAGTAAGGGCAGAATTTATATCCCTTTTATTTAGGAAGTTATGTACAGTTGTATCTGTTTGGGAAAAACAGGAATCAAAACCTCTCATGGACCTTACTACTAATAGAATGTCCATGTTCAATTACTCAGGCATGTTACTGTGACAAAGAGTATAAATGACGTTTTGGATGAAATTATATCCAGACTTCTCACAGTACAGCACCAAATCTGTGAGAATTAATGAGCAAGATAAATGCAACTGGGAGAATGAGTATGAATTTTCAGGAGAGTGAACTTTTAATACGAGGAGAAACAAAGACATTGTAACCCATGATTTTCAGTGATGAGACTGCTTTTAGTTGACTCATCCAATGTGAAAATGCAATGAAACCTCATCTATTCTGCAGTCAAGAAGATAATTAATGAGCCACTCATTTTTCAATGAAAGCCTAAGTGAATAAAACTAATGGCTTCAAATTTGAAAAAAGAAAAGTGGCTCCATGTTTGAGAGAATACGAAGTCAAAATCACCCCATTAATGTTTGAATGTGAGTTCTTATTTGGTTCTAAATGAGCTGTAACTCATGCCAAATGTCTCTGTGGGTGCTTACCATCTTTTCCTAAAGTAGGGAAGAACAGAGAAATTGTCTCTTTTAGTTTCTTTGCTATGAGCTTTCTCTGAGATAATGTCAGAGGGCTTGTGCTAGGATTTGCATGTGGTTTTCCCCCAAAGGTTCATGTGTTGGAAGCTTGGTTCTTCATATGGCAATGCTGAGAGCTGCTGGCATCCGGAAGAGTTGGGACCCAGTAAAATCACTGGGGGAACTGCCCTTGGAAGGAAGTACTTCTGGAACTCCCTCTTAATTCTCACAAGAGGATTTATAGAGGAGAGCTACACTGGCCCATTCAGGCTTTCTCTTTCTTCATAGAATCTCTTTTTCTAGCACATGTTTCTGCCATGATGCCATCTACCAATAAGCCCTCAAAAGAGGCCAGACCAGTGGGCCTGACCTTGGGCTTTCAACTTCCCAAATTACAGGCTAAATAAACCTCTTTTCTTACAAGTATCCAGTTTTATGTATTTTGTTATAGCAATAGAAAACTAATCAATAGTGTTTAGATGTAAAACCCTTCAACCGCATTTGTAACTTAAAGGTGCATCCTTAGGCCATTTTTCTCCCTTAGATTTCACATGGATGAAAGACTGCCTAAAAAAGGAAGAGATTTGAAGAGAATATCAGCAGAATAGAGCAGCACACAAAGTTCTGGATTCCTTTCCTGTTAGTCTCAGGCACTCATTTGGGTGTTTTTTAATAAAAAAAAAGGAGCTAATGTTTATTGAGTGCCAGCTACATGTCAAGTACTTTACTCATATTGGTTTTTTCAATCCTATTACTGTATGGTAGGGACTCTTATGAACCCCATATTGTAGATGGAGAACTAAGACTGAGAGAATATAAAAGTTCTTTGGGCCAAGGATTTAGCTCAGCAGTGTAAGCACCTGCCTGGCAAGTGTGAGATCACGAATTCGATCCCCCATACCAAAAAAAAAAAAAAAAGTTCTTTGCCAACAACTGGCAAAGATAGAATTCAGATATGTATCTGATAGATAAAGAACTCAAATTCAAACTGCTTCTATCCAACTGCATGTGTCAGCCTGGGGTTGGATGGACCTGTCATAGGACATCATCATTAGTATGGCATAATGATGTGAAGGACTGGTTCTCATTCGCTGTGAGTCAGAAGGGTCACTTCCTGCCCAGAAAAGAGCCAAGAACCAGAGGTCAGTATCATCTTTTCTGAAAAGGGAACATTCTGTTAGCTCTGAAAAACTCAAGACTGTGTACTCCTACATTCTCCTGTTTCCAGCTGAATTATATCCTCTATGAAAGAAAAACAGAGCTGGACAGAAATTAAAGGATGCAAACAAATTCTATTTTTTAAAAAACTATTAAAATAGGGAGAAAAGGCTACATGCTGAAGTGGGCTCAGTTCTGAACACAGCACGGGCAAGTGGAAACTCATGGCTAAGGAAGTAGGTGGGTGTAAAGGGAGGGAAATTACTAGTGGAAACATCAGACGGAAAGAGATTCTGGTTCAACAGACTCCACAGGCAATCACACGCTGATGAGGAGAAGGAACAGGATTAGATACAGAGGCTGGTCAGGTATCAAAAGCGAGATTTCGCCTTAAAAAGACTTTGCAAGATTCCTGCTAATGCTGAATTCTACAAATGAGAATATGAAGTTCAGGGTTTAGATCTAGTCAAAACCAGAGAGTTTAGAAGACCATGACCAAAGTCTGTTCGGAGAGGATTTTTGTCATCCCTTGAAATCCATGTCGAAGTCCCAACTCCTAGTGGGTCAGATGTGACTGTATTTTGAGCACATGGTGATTAAGACTTAGCAAAGCCATGTAGATGAGCCCTGATCTCTGTGACTATAAGATACTTGGAGGTAAAGCTTCAAGTAGGTTATTAAATTGGAATCCCTGGGGCCTTGCTGCTAACCCAATCTGACTAGTGTCCTTGTAGGAAAAGGAGATTTGGTCAGACAGATAACCACTATTACACGAGCACAGAAGAAAGACCATGTGAGGGAAAAGGTAAGAAGGGTCCTGAAGATAGAGATCTCAGGAGAAACCAACCCTGTTAATGCCTCGATCCTGCATTTGTGGCCCCCATACACATGAAAGATAATTTCCGTTGTTTTAACTGTCTGGCCTGTGATGTTCTGTTATGGTAGGCTGGACTGATTAGTACCCTCTCTGAAGATCAATCTTAATGAGTGAAGGCGAAGTAGCTACTTAAAATGAAAGAAGAAAATGGAAAATGTTCACTTCTTTGTTTTAAGAATTTATGTTTAATTAGACCTTTAAAAATATGAAGAGTAGAGCTGGGTATGGTGCCATGAGCCAACTCTAGCCTCACTTCCTCAGGAGCTCAAGGCAAGGCGATTAAGCCTAGGAGTTTGAAGCCAACCTTGGCAATACAACAAGACTCCATTAAAAAAAAAAAAAACCAAACAACAGTGAACTCCATCAGACCAATCTTCTTTAGAACAGTATAACTGGTTGTAACCCATAGTTCTGTGGGGGAGTTTTTGGCAGTGAAGTAAGTGCTTTGTTTTACGTACCTTTACTGCTACTGAACCATGTGAAGCTCTAGAAAAAGCAAATCCTTATGATAAACTCATTGACCTCATGATCTACATAGCTCCCCTCCAAAAAGAAAACTTAGGAAAATGCCCTTTCATTTTAAAAAGATGTCATGAGGAGCATTTACTTCATCAACCATGAGATATCCAACTACAGAACTCACCTATTAAATTAGACTCATTTCTAATTAGATTCAAAGAAAGGAAATGCTAGAAATGGAGTGTGCTGTGTTGTGGTCTTGGATTTATAGCCAACTGGGGAAATGACCCATAAGAAGGTGAGTCACTTTTCTGTGCCAATTTCCTCATCCTGAAAGTAAGAATAATAATGCACTTGCTAACCCATAGTTGGTCCAGATTAAAGTAATGTGAGATGTTTGGGACAACATCCCATAGATTAGCTACAGATTAGCTATAGATTAGCTATAAATGTAATGTAATATATGTGCAGGTTTTTGGTTTTTTATTGGATTAGTGATGTTTTACAAGACACTTTGGAAGTACAGCTAGATGTATTCTCAATGGATCTCATTAAGAGAATGCTAAGTTGAGATTTCTTAGCCTGTTGTGTGAAGTAAATTGCTTAACCTCTTACTGAGGCAAAATTATTACTACGCAAAAAAGTCTAACATTTAACATAAACACTTATGTTTTGCATATATCATTTAAACTGCTTTCTTACAACTTTCTCAAAGGCGCAAATTTTCTTGCAAACTTCAGAGAGTTTTGAAAGCTCTCTGTGCTGGTGGCTCCAAAGTCAAACCTCTTCATTACCCTCCTTCATAATTATATTCTCTGCTCCACCATGGTCTTCTCTTCCCATATCTGTAGCAAAGTGTGAGACTCTGCTTTTCAAGAAATTCAGCATCTGATGGATTTCACTTATCACAAGCATGGAAGTGATACTCAAAGCTATATTCCAAATTTTCTCTCTGTAGATGACAAGAAACTTAGAATATGTGAGTCTCATTCTGTTTCTTTCCTTTCAAAACAGACCTCGAGGCAAGAATATAGGGTCCACAGGTTTCTCTGGGAGATGGTTGGAGGAAGTGAGATGGGAAAGGGAACAAAGCCCATGAAAGGTATACCATCATGCAGGAAAGAACTATAGACAACTAGGACTCAGTCCTGCTGGGGACCTCCCCAGCCACTGGAGCACAGCACACACTTCTCGGAGGTGAGGAGCTGGAATGTTCCTCCACAAACTCCCACTAATGGCTCATCCATTGCATCCACACGGGTTCATAGTCTAAGGCTTGTTTTCAGTTTCTCTTTCTTTCTTTCTTTTTCTTTCTTTCTTTCTTTCTTCTTTCTTTCTTTCTTCTTTCTTTCTTTCTTTCTTTCTTTCTTTCTTTCTTTCTTTCTTTCTTTCTTTCTTTCGCTTTCAGAAAGCCATGAATTTTTACTCCTACAACATGTTTCAGCTATGTTTCTTCTTTTCCTCTTGTGTGCACTCATCAGGTACCTGGAGAGACTACTGTAAGTGCTCAGAGCTGGAGGTCCTGTCTCCACTTCCATCTGGACCCCACCTGGCACTGCACTCTGGCTCAAATACCACCAACAGAAGGCATTTGTCTCCCTCTCAAACGGGGCATTACTCTCTACCACACCTTATAAGGCTCCGTGTTTTCTTTTCATGCAAACTTGACCCCAGACAATCACATCTACTTGATGTCCTTGTGTGATCTGTATCACGTCCTTGGCCTTTGCTCCTTTCTGACTATAACATGCCATTCTCTCCTTTGTTCTCTGTCAGCTATATTTACCTTCTCTTCTTGTATCTGTCATGCCCTTTTGTCCTTCAGGGCCTCTGCATGTGAAGTTCTTTGTAACACTCTCTGCCATTCAGTCACTAACTCCTCCTTCAGCCTATTTACATCTTTCCAAAGCGCTTCCCCTTTAAAAAACCTCATTTCCTTTCTCCTCATAGGCAAGATTGTCCTGTTACATACTCTTATTGTGTCTGTGTTTTATATACTTCTCATGATTGTGGTTACTGTAATTAGTTATTCAACCACCTGGTTACATTTGCTACTCTTAGCAGTCTGGAAATTAACTGAATGCCTGTCTTGTTCACAGTGAATCTCTAACACCTAGTATGAGTGGCACATTGCAAGCTTTCAATGTGTATAGTTGAATAATATATGTAACCTACCCTATCCAACTCTGAGGGCTTCACATTTCTTCTCCTATGGTACCTTTCACTGTTCTCATTTAGATGAAATTCTTTGTAAACAAAGAGGCTCAGCAATTTGCAAGGTCACTGTAAATATTAAGGTGAAGAGCAAAACATACAAAATCATTACTATTCTTTACTTATAACTAAAACATCATATTGTGTCTCATTTGTGAATTAACTCTAATGAGACAGTAATATTGTTAGAGATTTGCTATTGCAAGCCTAATAATAGGAGACTCTTCAGAAAATAAGATGATATTGGCAAATTGTTAAAGCTTATGTTTACTCCTAAATTTAAGGGAAAAGTACATACACCATTAATAGAAGTTAGAAAACGGTGATGACTTAATGCTCTGGAAATTAAGGAGAAAAGTGTAACAGCCTACTGTGTCTCAGAACAAGCAATTTTAACAAAGATATGAAGTATATAAATGGGAAGAAAATTGATTTCATTTATTTTTGACACAATTTAACACTTGAACAACTGCTGTTTGTTAGACTTTAGGAATTTTAAAATTCTTTTTCCCTGATGGATCCTAAAGATATATATATATATATATATATATATATATATATATTTGTTTTATTGCAAATGTTCAATTGATGATTTGGGAGATAGTAAATGTTCTCCACTTTCTATTTAATTATTCAGTTGACTGTTAGAAAGATTAAGCTAACAAGTAGGCTTGCAACTCAGAAAAAATAATACATGTTTATTTTTAAAAATAGCCATGTCATTTCAAGACAAACTAGTGGCAATCTAAATTTTTTTGTTATGACAGTGGAAATTTGGAAATTATGCAAAAAATTATATTAAAAAATTGGCAGTCATAATTTCCTCTTTTAAATGTGATAGTCTTCAATGTGTTTTCTGCAACAAATATGTTCTTGAAACTTTTACACTGCACACCCAGAGTGAATAATTGCATAAAGGTAATTACCAAGCATTTATAAATATAATATGGGATTTTTTTATTCAGTGCTTACATTTTCTATAAAAAGAGTTTGATGTATATTTAATCTGAGTGCTACTTTAACATATGTGCACATCACTAAAGGGAAATGCACTCAAAGAAAGCACTGTATTATCAATTTCTGGTAAAACTTTAAAATGTTGTCATTAATTATAGATGGAGCACTTTTCCTATGATATATTCCCATTTGTCTGACACCTGGCAGGGCCTGTGCCAGTTTATTCACTTTCTCTATACAGGGCATACAGTTCCATTATTTCTGAGGGAAACCAAACAACATAACTAGAAGCCTAGATGAATGAGTCATACCAGTACAATCTAGAACAGGCCACTGAATGAGACATGCTGATAACAAAACCAAATTGAGGGCCAGAGCTTCTGTGGCGTCACAAGGAAGCAATCTGTTTACCAGATCCTTGAGATTAGCTAAGTTCTTGCAGTAGCTGCTAAGCCTCATTGGTCTGGTCTTCCCTTGTCTGCAGGAAGTGTTTGCAACTTACTATGATTAGGCATTTGGTAAACACACACACGCTCAGTAAAATGACTGTTCATGCTCATGTCTGGAACCTCTAAGAGATTTTAGTAGTGTCTTTATCTCTTTTAATTTTTAAGAACACTTCTATTATCAATGAAGCAACACATAGACATTGCTAGAACTTTAGAAAGCAAACAAAAATGTTCTCTTCCATCACCCAGAGACACCTTGTTTTACACCTCAGTGCATTTATTTACTAATCTTTACATGTTTGTATGGATACTTGTATTTAAATGTAAACATATTTGTATGTGTTTTGCTTCACTGATATGGGATGACATTCTCAAATTATTGTAAGATTTGTCTATTTCAGTTAATAATCTTTCCCTTTCCACTACAGTATACTTTTGTGTCATCAAGTAGCTAACCTAACTATATTCAAATTTCCCTAGTTAAGCTAAAATTCTTATCACTGCTTTATCCTTTCCAGGAATTCTATTAGGAAGGGTATCTAGCTGTTATATCTCTTATTGCTCTGCAGGACATCATTTCCTGGCACTGACTCATTGAGAATACTGGGCTGGTTTCTTTGAGAAATGTCTCACTTGTTTTTCTTTCTTATGCCAGGTAGATGATTTCTATACCTCTCTATCTCTTACAAACTGGAAGTCAAATCTAAAGGACTGATGGATTCATGGGAAATATTTTTGTCTAGAATATCCCATAGGCAAATCTGTATAACAATCTCATTTGGTGACTACCAGCTATATATTTAGATTTACAATGATTAAACTAGAAAACTAAATTCCTCAATTTTACTAACCACAATTCACGTGCCCAATAAGTACATGTAGCTACTGGCTGCCTGTATCAGTCAGGGTCTACTAGAGAAACAGATGTAACATAAGATACACAAATGTATAAGAAATTACAACATTGTCTTGTGATGGTCAGCCACAGAGTTGGATGAGGAAGTGTGCAGAGGGTGTCAGCACACTAGAGGCTGAAGGGTTCAGTCCAAGGTCTGCAGCTCACTGTAGTATTCTCTGCAAGTCCATATTAGGAGGTCAATGGCTCTGCAATGAACACTGAAGAATCTATGCCAAGAGGCTCAGGAGTCTGCAGTGAAGGCTAAAATTCTCAGGTGGGAGCTAAATAGTCTGCAACAGAAGCCAGGAGACAATGTCCAAGTTGAAGGTGAAGACTGGAGCTTCTCCAAAGAACTAACCAAACAAACTATTAACACCTTTCTTAACTCCATGAACTGCAATATTAAATTCAGAATCTCTTTTTAATGGGCCCATATCAACAAACGCAGCCTGATCCAGGTGTATAATTTTTGCCACTGTTACCCTACACTAGTAAAATCCATTTCCATGCTTGCTCTGTAGGCTTCTGTTTATAAGAGTTAGAAACTCAAGAAGTTCTTTGGGAGAATAGAGGACCTTCTCATGGGTCATACTATGTGCCTCACCCTTAGGAGCCTTCTGTGATTTGAACCTGGTATGGGCCTGGAGGCAAAAACAAGTGGTGTGGGTGGGTCCTGAAGAGCATCAGCATTATCCTGCATGGCCAACACAGGATTAATTTCCCCAGGCGTACTGGGAGATGTCAACACCGCAGGGGGTGCAGTGGTGATGCCTGTGCCACAGTGGGTGGGGAAATCTCTTCCTTTGGCAAAATAGTCTCATCAGCATCTAGAAACTCAACATTCTCGTCTTCCTCAGGATCCTGCCACACATCTCCATCCCATTGTATAGGATCTCATTCTTTTCTGATCAGTGTCCTCACTTTTGCTTCAGATACACTTTGAGGCTGATCACTAAACTTACACTGCAGTTCAGCCAATTGAATCATAAGGGAATGTTTGGGTTTGTGCAATCTCAGTTTCGTAGTTAAAAAAGAGGAGATTTTCTTTAAGGATGCACTTAGCAGTTTTAAATTTCTTATCTGTCTGGAGCTGGGAATTTGTATTTTTGAGCTCCTTACTTTCCTTTATTAATTTGTTCTCACATAATCTGCTGGCTCCAAGGCAGGGTGGCATGACAGAGAGGCAACAGTTCAAGGAGGCAGACCTTGGAGCAGTTCAAGGAGCAAAAGCTACAAGAGCAGAAGTGGGAGAAGCAAGCCTCTTTTTCCCTTATATTATAAGCAGGGTCCTCCCCAACCCAGAGCAGGGGTCGCACTCACACCATCTCCATGCCCTCTTCTTGCACAGGATGAGGATGTTTACAAAGTGACAACTCTGTTCCCCTACTAAGTCACTTCATTTAACTTCTAAACTTCTCAAGTTGACACAATGTATCAACCATTATAATCCATCCCTTGCCAACTTGGCAACCAGAGACATTTTTTAAATAGGTTTCCAGATACAAAGAGATACTTATTCTTATAACATTTCACAACTTGAACATTATAACACAAGTTTACCAATCCTTAAGAACCAGTATTAAGTCTTTCAACATTATATTACATTAAAACCATGCCATTTCTCCCCTGGATCCCCTCAAAGTCTCATGCACATCTCTTTATGCAGAAGGCATTTACTGCATCTCTAAGAGTGGTCAAAGTCCTAACAGTTTCACTGCTGAAAGGTCCAAGTCCCAAGTCTCTTCCAAGATATAAGGCAAACTCTTAGCTGCAAGCCTCTGCACAAATGAAAGTTAAACACTTCCAACATTTGGCAATGGCATAACATAAACATTTTCATTCCAAAAGTCACAAATAGGCAGTTACAAAGCATTGGGGCCAAAGCAAGACCAAAATCCAGCAGATCAAACATTAAGTCCTATAGTTCCACGTGCAGCATCTAAGGCAATCCATGATAAGTTGTTATGGTTTGCCTCATGCAATCATGGACGTGGCTGAATCTAGCATTTGTCACAGGTTTGTCGTCTCTCCCTGGGATTGGCAATGTGAGTGCTGCACCCACCCAGGGGTGGAGCTGATATACAACGTAAGGGTGGGAAGAAGGTGTGTTCTCACTCTTTTGCCCTATTTGCTCTTGCTGTTTGTAGTAGCCATGAACAGCTGCCCCACCATGCCATCCTACCTTGGAGCCAGGTTGAGTATGGGCTGAAACCTCCAAGAACTGTAAGAAATAATCCTTCCCTTGCTTCATTTTGGGCATCAGGTATTTTGTCTTAGCAATGAGAGAAAAGTAACCAAGACCCAAGTTGTGAGCTCCAAAAGGCTTGGATGGCTCCACTCCTACGGCATTAGTAGCTCCCATGGCTTCTCTCTTGGCCTGGCTTTGCTTCTTTCTTGCAGGTTTCCTCAGATGATTCACATTTCTGGCTTCTCCAAGCTTCTAGGGTCTCCATTGCACCTTTGGTTTTACCCTCACAGCTTCACAGACTGCCCTCAGGGGCACACTGCCTGGCCTCCTAGGCCCTCTGAAATTGGGGTGGGAAGTCTTGTTAACTCTACAGTTCTTGCAATTTTCATGCACCTAAAACTAGCACCATGTGGATGATGCAAGGGTCTGCTGCCAGATGGAGAAGCTTTCCTCTCTCTTGGCTGTAGGGGTCAAGTACCTGGATTACTGGTTACTCTCAATTCAATTCTGAGGAATGAATTTTCTATGCTGCCCTCATTCTGGAACATGGTGCTCTGCAGATTTCTCTTTAAAGCAAAGTCTTTCACTTTTGAAGTTTGAGGCTACAAAGTTTGGAGACTTGTTACTTCTTGTGATGACCTCAGGGCATCTTTTTATAGTCTCCTGTTCCTTCTCAGCAGTTGAGATCTCTTCAACTCTATCTTTGTAGTTCACAACTTTACTAGAGCTTCCTTTCTGGGCAAACTCACAATGTTTTATAGCATCCTGCTGGGCTCTTTGATCTTTTTTTTAAAAACTTTTATTTTAAAGAGAACAAAAACCAAACAAAACAAGACAGAATAAAGCTAATCAAAACAGAACAATGAAAGTAATAGAGGAGTTCAAAACAGAATAATAGGAAATCAACAATGGCCACCACAGTGTCTCTTATTTTCTTCAAAATAGCTGTCCATACCATCAAATATAATAAAATCAAACAAAACAAAACAGAATAAACCCAATAAAATAAAAGAATGAATGTGTTACAGGACTTCAAAACCAGATAACTGGTATACATTGGCTCATCTCTGCCAAGCTATCCTCCTGCTGTCCCCCCCGCCCCCAAATTTTCCCCTTTGTTCAACTGCCTCCCCTCTTTGGCAGTTCCCTCCTCTGCTACTGTTCCTGGAACCATAGTCATCTTTCTCTCTAGAATGTCTTTTAGTGTAGTTTTTAGGGTTGGCTTGGTGGTCAAGAATTCTTTCAGTTGTTCTTTATCATGGAAGAATCTTATTTCCATCACTTTTGAAAGATAGTTTTGCAGGTTACATCAATCTGAGTTAGAAGTTGTTTTCTTTCAGGATTTGAAATACTTCACTCCAAGCTCTTCTTGGCTTGATGGTTTGTGTCGAGAAACCTACCATGATTCTCATGGGTTTTCCTTTATAGGTGATCTGTTTTATTCTCTAACAGCCTTTAATATTCTGTTCTTGTGCTGAATTTCTGGCATCTTGATTATATGTCTGGGTGTAGATTTATTTTGGTTATGGTTAGTTGGAGTGCTATATACTTTGCTTATCTGTATGCCAGGTCCTTTTCCCATATTTGGAAAGTTTTCTGCTATTACTTCTGCAAATCATCTTTATATGTTATTTATGTTATCCCCTGCTTTTTGCTGACACTTATCACTCAAATTATTTTTCTTTGCATCATCTTGCTGCTGTTGAATTATTTCCTAGTTCTTTGTTATTTTTAAGAAATGTTTTCTTTCACAGTAGCTAGCTGCAATCTTGTCTTCAAGGTCTGAAAGTCTATTTTCAGTCTCTTTCAAGCAGTTTTGCCAGCTTTTAATTGACTTTTAATTTCCTGGATATCTCTTTGAATCTGTTTCATGCATCATAATTCCTTCCTATATTGTTCATTCAAGGTTTCCATCATTTTTCTATGTTCCTCTTTTTTTTTAAATCTATGTCTTCTTTAGATTTGCTCAGCAATTCTTACATCATGTTTATGATTTCTTCTTTTATGTAAGATGTTACTTCTGATCTGATTACTTTTACAGCCTCATGATGGTGTTTCTTTACTTCACTTGCTATCCTTTTCAGAGATTTCAGGTGTGTGACTTTCATTTTCTTACATGTCTATGTCTCCCAGACTTGTTCTGTGTGGGCTGGAGGTCTGAGATTGCCTTTTGATTCTTCATCTTGACATTTTCCTGGGTTCTTCCATAAAGTCAGGGACAGTCAAAGACTGTCCCTCTGTAGGGGAATGGGCCAGGTACCTGGATTTCTCTGAACCTGGATTCCCAGGGAAGCAGTTAGATATTGGGTGGGCTTCTCCACATCAATGCAACTACACTGAGGCTTCCCCCATGGCCAAGGCTGTGTGGTGGCAGGGCTGATTTTTCTCTCACAACTCTCTCAGTGGTGGCAGGTGCACAGGGGCATGTTTGTCTGATTACTTTAGCCTGCACTGGCTGCCTAGTGGAAGCAAGTGTCTCCAATGGCAGCTGTGGGCACATGGGGCATCTCTGTCTGTTTCTCTGAGGGAAACAGCTGTGCTGTTTACCTGAGGGAAGCAAGTGTCCAAATGGTGGCAAGTGTGGAGAGGTGGTTCCAGGTGTTTTTCTCTACCTGTGCTGGCTACCCACAGGAGGCAAGCCTTTAAAGGTGGCCTCTTTGCTCTTGATTCTTAACATAGGTCTGGCTAAAAGCCTGAAATAATAGCCATGCCACCATCTCAACATTAGGCTGCCTTGAAATTTCTTCTACCAGGTTAATTAGTCCACTGCCCTTAATCTAAGTTTCAGGCAAAATTTCTGAACAAAAGCAAAATGCAGACAAATTTTCTGCCAAGTCATAATATATATTGTGTGGACTCCAACAACCAATGCAGTCCTTGTTCCCATACAGAAACCTTGCAAACCTGGTCTTTGCTGGCTCTGGTCCCCTGAGCTCAGACCAGGATATCCCACTCAGAACAACCTAAGGCATTTCAATGCTACTCTTTCAGGTGACATCTCTGAACCTTTCCAAACTCTTTCTACAAGCCATTTCCAAAGCCTCTTAAACCACATGGTCAGGCATAGTCACAGAAAGGATCCTATTCTCTGGCTCAAAATATGTTAGCATACATGATGAAGCAGAGGCTTTGAAAATGCTTGTGCTATAGGGCTTTCCCTTTTTGCTTTTTAAATCCTGAGACTGCCATATGAAGAGGCTCAGGCTAGCCTACTAGTGGATGGACTACCTCATATAGAGAGCACCCAGCTATTCCAGCAAAGGTCCTAGAGATGTGAGTCAAGCCATTTTTCATTTTAATGGACCATGTGAGGGATGGGGCACAACTCTCTACTGGTATCCATCTCTGCCAACTACCAGATGTGCTAGGGGACATGTGAGATCCACCAGCCCCTAAGCTGCTGATTATAGAGTAATGAAGAATAAGAAATTATTCTTTTCAGCCACCCCCTCCTAATTGTGAAAGTTCCTTGTATATTTTTGAGACAAATCCCTTTTTAGATACAAGGTTGAAAAATAGCTTCTTCCATTCTTTGGTTGCCCTTTCTATTGTTTCCTTGCCTTGCAGAAGCTTTTTAGCTTGGTATTTCCCACCTGTGTTTGTTTTTTTTTTTTTTTGCTTGTGGCTTGTTGTCCTCTCCGTGAACTTGTGGAAAAGATTGATGTCATGTAACTTTTACTTTTTTTTTCTTGAGGAGTTTTGTACATGTAAGTCTTTAACCCATTTTGTGTTCATTTTTTATGATAAAAGAAAGGATCAAATTTCATTCTTTTGTATATGGACATGCGGTTTCTCCAATACCATTTGTTGCAGGGACTATCTTCCCTAAGTGTCAGTTTTTTGTCTCCTATTGAAGATCAGTTGTACATATGTGAATAGATTCATTTCTGAGCTCTCTTTGCTGTTCCATTGGTCTGTGCATATTTCCTCATGCCAGTACTATAGTGTTTTGATTACTTTAGCTTTGCAATTTATTCTGAAATCAGCATGATACTTCTAGATTTGTTCTTCCTTAAGATCCATTTGGCCATTTATGGTCTTTAGTGTTTCCATATGAATCATGGAATTATTTTTTCTGTATCTGTAAAAAATGCCAGTGGGATTTTGATAATGGTTGTATTGAATCTGTGGATAGCTTAGGGAATTATAAACATTTTATTAAGTCTTCCCTACCTTGAAAAGGAGATGTCTATTTTTTGTGTCTTAATTTCATTAATGTTTTGTAGTTTTCAGTGTACAAGTCTTTCATCTCCTTAGTTAAGTTTGTTCCTAGATATTTTATTCTTTTTGGTGTTATAAATCTGATTGTCTTCTGAATTTTCTTTCAGATATTTCATCAGTGTATAGAAAGACTGATTTTTTAAATGTTGACTTTGTATCATGAAACTTTACTGAATTTGTTTATTAATTCTAAAATACTTTTTAAAAGAGAGCCTTGTCTATGTGTAAGATCACATCACCTGAAAAAAGGAACAACTTTACTTCTTTTCTGATTTGCATGACTTTTTATTTTTCTTGCCTGAATCTTTCTTCTCTTTGATGCCCAACTGACTCAACTTTGCCCAGTGTGGCAAGTTCATATGCCTCTTATGTCATTTTGACACAATTTCATTAATTGTGGAAAACTCCTTTATTCTCTGATAGAACAAGATATCTCAAGCTTGCCCTGTATTTTCCTTGATCCAGACCTGCAGTTGACCATCAAGGAGTTCCAGACTCTTTAAATGGGAACTGAATTAAAGAGTAGTTAGGGTTCTGTGATGCTCCTTACTACTGAGGGCATTGCATGCAGGCCATTTTACTTACAAAATATAATTGTGAGCTTACAAACAGTTTTACTCTTTGGTCTCAAATCTGCTCACATCAGTTCTCATCATGGTGCAACCTTCTCCTGTTTGGTCATTTGGGTGATTTCAGCTTCTCATACATTTCAGAATTCTCCCTTCCTTCCCGTTACCCCACTGTCGATTTCACACCAGTTCTGCTATTTTTGGGTTGGGGGTTTTGAAGGCTAGTCTATCTCTTAATGTTGTGGAAGACGTTGATGATGACCATGAATTGTGTCCATGAGGTATCCATGATGTCTATCCACTTTTTAGAAATTAAAGTGGAAGGATTAAAAGCTCAAGTGCAGCAGTTCTTACTCTCAACTCTCATCAAGAAAGGGGCAGACAAGTGACCCAGCTTGATTAGAAGAGCTCATCCTTCTGCTCTTGGTTATCAGTCAGTAAAAGGCACCAACACAAATCTATCCAATCAAAAGTCATCTGGGTCTTTTGCAGGAACTATTGAGCTGAAAGAACAGAAAGAATGAAAACTTGGAACTGCAGTGCTCTCATGGGGATTGCACTCGCATCTTGCCCTTGCACCTTGCCCTCGCAGATCTGCTGCAATTGTGGGGACCCTGAACTGGACAATGCAGGCAGGCAGATGTGCCTGAGCAGAGCCAAAAGGCAAAGCGTGATGCTGACCAGAGCGAGGCTGCACTAAGGCTTTGGAGGAAGGTGTGTGTATGACCAGGAGACCATGAGAAGCAGGCATCCAGCAGGGTGGGGCAGATGGCAGGGACCGGGAACAAGGAAACGGAAATAGGCAGAGGCTAGAAAACACAGGACTATGCTTAGAGACTGTGGAAAGAACGTTAAATTCTTTGGACAGGTAATGGAAGACACTGGGGGATCTGAATATGATTAAGAAGCTTTTTTTAGCAGGGGGAGGGTAACGGGGATCGAACTCACGACCTCACATTTGCCAGGTAGACACTTATGCTGCTGAGCTAAATCCCTAACCCATTAAGTCTTGACTAGAAATTTCCCTGAGATATAAAATGCGTAGACTAGGAGAAAAAAGGTGTTGGCTTATCTTTGAGATAATAAGCTTTGAGGAAGATATAAAATGGGACTCCTCTAGTTATTTTCTTGGTTATATGAGAAAGACAGTTACAACACTGAGATAAAGGAGTAAACACAAAAAAGGAATTAGAGAAAAACTGAGATGGGAGACTGGCAGACAGGAAAAAAACTCTAATATATGCCCCTGGATCCACCCATTTCCGAAATACTTCTTGTTATTTAAACTAATATGTAGGTATTTCGTTTAACCTTTCTTGAGTGAGAGATGGAGAAACTCACCTAAAGGATTCTGAAAAATCCTTGTTATTTTTATAGTGAGCATTATAATTACTCAGTTTTTATTTTTTATTCTATTACTTACAGTGGATGAACACAGTCATACTACATGATACTGTCAAATTTCATCCTAATCCTGTGAGGTAGACAATCAATAACCTCTTTTATAGTAGTGAAGAAGAATATTAAATAGGAAATAATTGGCAGAGCCAGAATTTGAGAGAGATTCTGTGTGACTATGATTAGAGAATATTCCAGATAATATGCACATTTCTCTTCTTTTTCCTTGACCAGAATTGTAAGTGGCATGGTGACAAGTTCTGACAGTCCCACACCTGGCCCTGCATTAAAATTTCATTCTGATGTATGCCATGCTTGCTAAAAGGTTCCCAATATCCCCCAAATTTCGATACCAATTAGTGTAGTGTAACCACTACATCCATGTTGAAAAGATTCAACCCTGTAAGAAGATTTTCTTGGTTGCATATCGATCAAATGCAAGCCAGGTATTTTCAGAGATGCAAGTTGCAATCAATTGTGAGCTTTATTCTTTTCAAAAGTGACCGTAGTTGTAACTGCCTTTCTCATGTGACCAGGAGGATAACTACAGAAGTCCCGAGGCAGAGGGATCTGCGGTGCTCAGGGACTGGAAAGTGAGGGGCAGAGGCACTCAGGGCTGTCCGGTGGGCAGGACCCAGTTTGAGACTTGCCTTGGTCCTCTGGGCCTCCTGGCGCAGGATAGTTAGAGCCAAGCTGACAAAAACTTTTTCGAAATCTTAAATTCCTTGCTAGGCATTGGTGCATGCCTGTAGTCCCAGCATTCTGGGAAGCTGAGGAAAGAGGATCAGAAATTCAAGTCCATACGGGGCAGTTTAATTTGAGGAAAAACCGGGTGTGGTTACAGGTGGTGCACACCTGTAATCAGAGGCTGAGACAGGAGGACTCTGTGGAGCCCAAGGCCAGCCTGAATATCATATTGAGTCCTTGTCTCAAGAATCCCCCCTGAAGTTATTTTGAGGATAAAATGGGGATAAGGGTGTGCCTCTACGTTAGAGGTCTTGCTTAGCTTTCTCAAGAGCCCTGGTTCAACCCCTAGCACTGGAAAACAAACAAAACAAGAGACTTGTGGATGCAGAATAAAGGTGGGGACTCTGTTCCTGTAATCTACAACTCTCCTCCTGGGCTGTAGATCACCTGTTTGGGTATCGAAGGCAATGTTATAAGCTCACCCAGATCTACACCTTTTCCGTAGGGATACATGAAGCCTGTTAAAGAATATGCTGTCCTTTTTCAGTCTTGCTTTCAGGGGAGATGAGGGATTCCTAAACCACTACTTCAAATAACAATGTGGCTTTATTAAAACAGCACACAAACACAAAATGCCATCAGATGCATGACAATTCTTTTGAACATGCAGTTTTGTATTTTAATAATTCATACTTATGTTAAAAGTATTTAAAACATGATGGTTGTGAAGTATAATTTCCCCTGAAAACAAACCAAAAAAAAAAAAAAAGAATGGATACAGATTTAATTCTTAGGACCTCTTTTACATTAGGAATGGACTCCTAATGAAAATTTTAATTTATTTCAGTGTGGTTTCTATATAAATTATATCCATATAATAGACACTAGGTAACAACAGCGGTCTCCAAACTTTCAATGCCAAGATTTATCTTTAGGTAAATCAGTAGGCTGGGGTCAGTAGGCTGGGGAGAAGGGTCAGAAGTCTGCATTTCCAACTAGCTTCCTGGTTTTCTGTTCAAGATGCTCAGCTTCTCACATCCTAAGGCTGATAATTTTATAGAATTATAGCTGCATTGCAAGTAGGAACACATGAAAATGTATAAACACACATTACAGCAGAGGAGGGATGAGGAGACAGTTTCTTTGTGGAAAATCTAACACCATGGGTAATATGACCTGTATTTATAAATGCAGTTTTCTCTCTCATCGTGCCTTCAAGTGACCCACTGCTTCAAAAAAAGAACCTGCTAAACATTTCATTACAAAACAATTTTTTTTGTTTCCTCTCCAAACCATGGAATTCTTTTCACTTTGATATTCTCCCAAGTATCTGATTTTTACTCCTCACCAAGAATTTATGCTGATCTGTGGGGGACCTGGCTGAGGAGTGAATGATTAAACTGTGAAAAGACCTGCAGGTCTCTGGCGTGACTGCTTATGTTTAAGGTAGGCTCAGTGGGGTAAACGCACGTAGGTCTATACATAATGTGCTGAGCACAGTACAGTTGGAAAACAACAAGAAATTTAGATTAGTGAAGCATATTGTGTCTGGCCATTGTTCTTCCCCTTTCCCCAACAAACTGCTTAGCCTTTTGGCCTTGATGCAGTTCCTTGCTTGGGCTGTTTCTTTTTTTTCCTTACACTGGAATTTTTAATAAAAGTCAGAGAGTTCTCTGTTAAGGGCTGCTCATTTGAGATACTCCCATGATGGGTGCTCTTGTCAGAATGGTCCCTCTGGGCCTCTCCATGTTCTGACCAAGTGTCATCTCCAAGTACTCTTTTCATCCTTCACACCACCACTGTCATACTCTGTGACAAGTGGTGCCTCATGTGGGGTGAAACTGTGAGGCACAAGATTGCGAGGTAATCTTGGACTACAAATCAATGTGGAAGACCGACCTTCCAAATTCTGGAAAAGGAACAAGGACATCTGACTTCTCACCCTGTTAAAGGGACATAGGCTGCCTCATAATAGCCTGGCAAGTCTATGGCAAGGTCAAAGTTTAGGTTTATCATCCCAGAGGTCTTTTGACTGTCCAACAGCTAAGTGAGTTGGGGCAGTTTGGTGGCTCAGCATTCATTCTGCATTTAGAAACTGAAACAGCTGCTAAGGATCTTTCTTGTGCTGGGGACTAAGGTCTAGCAAATGCAGGCCACATCTTTACAGCCCATGTTCTAGTGGGAAAGGACAACTAAAACCAAACAAGTAACTACAGCCAAGTGTGTAGACAGTTGGGAGGGAAGATGGAAGCACAGAGCAGGGATCAAAGCTAATCTAAGGATGGATCTGAACTGAGATCAAAAGGATGAATAAGGCTGTTCAGTCAAAAGAAGAACTTCCTGTTATCCTGGTCAAAATGATGGGGCTTGGGGCCTGATGATCTGGGTTCAAATCCTATACAGTTTAATTTGCTCCCTTGTGCTTTATTTCTGAATTTTTAAACTAGCAATGACAATTCTTACTTCAGTGATCACTGTCCTCATAAAGATTAAAATATATAACTGTAAAGAGTGAATTATAACATAAATACATTCATATATAAAGCTTCTTAGTACAGTATCGGACACATAATAAGGACTCTTAAGGAAAATTATTAAGGAAGAGAGCTAATTGAATAGCAAGTATCCTGGGAAATAAGGGAAAGATCAAAATGAGATGGTGGAGGTTGTCAGAAGTTCATCATGGCTAGATCCCACATGAGAAGTAAGGTGTGTCCAGAGTTTCTTTTGGATAAACAGGGGCTGGGGATACTCACTCATGCTGTGAGGACAGTCCTAGGGTGGGACCTCCCTTCTGATGTTGAACTTCTGACTCATCCCAATATGTCCAATCCTAACAGTGGTACCTCTCCATCACAGTTTACAACTTTTGTCCCTGTCTGATTCCTAATTCTGTCTCAAGGTTGTAGTGTGTTAGTTAGAAATTACCCAGTGGCAAGTGACAGAAATTGACTCACCAAGAAGTAGAGAGAGCTGTCATAACTAGGAGATGATGTGGTCAAAGCCATAGCTGCACTCAGGGTTCAGAACTGTCCTCACAGTTCTGCTTTCCTTTATGCTGCCTTAATCACAAAGCACTCTTTTCCCTGTTGTAGCAAGGCATCCATGAACAACTCAAGGTTTGCAAGCCTTAAGCCCAGCAAACCAGGCACAAAGAGGCTTCCTCCTTCTACTCATGCTGATAGTTGCAACGAACATTCCAGTGTTCACCTGCACTGGGCCAGCTTGGGTCCCCTTCTCATTGCTGAAGCAATTGTGATAGCTGGCCAAGTGGAATACATGGACTGGGCAGGCCAGGGTCACAGGCCTACCTCTGGAGCTGAGGTTAGCCATGCAGGACTCCTGCACTCTGGGTGATAGAGGGAGAGGCTGTTCCTGCTGGGCACTTGCCCACATGCTCTTAGATTTCTGCTCTGTATCACAGGCAGCTGCACTTCCTTTGTATCTCGGCCTGGTGGGTTTCATGGAGATTTTGTTGGAGGACCGACAGAGGAAGAGAAAAAAGGAGAAATGTCCCAGGCAATGGATTTGTCTCCTTTGCTGCCTTTTTGATACGGTTTTGGCTTTTATATTAGGCTCACCATCATTCTGTCTCTCACTGGCGGGCTCTGAACTTGAGCAATACCACCTCCTCCCTGGATCACTTCACCTTGTGTGCTGTAGAGACAGCCTGTGATTGGCAAGGGCTGCCTCAGCACACATGTGGCTCCTGATCTTCCACCAACAGCATAACCAGTTCTCAACAGACATTTCAGTCCACTTAAAATGTCTGCAGTGGTTCCATTGTGCCAATGAATCCTGGATCAGAAAGTTCCCTATAGGAAACTTCAGGAGAGCAAATGAATGTTGGGCAGTGTGTGTTAGTCAGCTTTGCATTACTGTGCCAAAATCCCTGAGAATGACAACTCAAGGAAGATTGGCTTATTTTGGCTCCTGGTTTCAGAGATTGCAGTTCATGATTGGGTGACTCCATTACTTCTGGGTCCATAGTGAGGCAGAGCATCATGGCAGGGAGCATGGGGTGGAGCAAGATGGCTTAATTTATGGTGGACAGGAAGCAAAGACATATGAACCTATAAAACCAGACAGGAAGGGGCTGGGGACAAGATATAGTCCCCAAAGGCATGTTCCCTTCAGCTAGGCTCCATCTCCTGTAAGTGTTCATCATCTCTCCAAAAATATGTTACAACATTCTTAAATCTCTGATGAAATTAGAACACTCATGCTCTGGTCACCTTCCAAATGAACACATAAGCCTTTTGGTAGACATTTTAGGTTCAAACCCTAACAGGCAGGCAATAGTAATAGATGGAAAAGATGTCAGATCGAAAAGTTTAGAGAATGCTTAAATTTTAAAAATGTATTACATTTAAAGACACATGGACATGAACAGCCCTCAAAATACTCCCTCTAGCTTTGAACACAATTATCCCATTGGTCTTGCCATTTCTGGAGCAGTTCTGGAAGACCTCAGTTTTCTCTCATGTCTTCAGTTTTGCTGCCACGGCTGCCTTAGTGTGCTGAGTTGATTAAAAAACTCATCCTTTATGGTCATTTTGACTTTGGGTAAGGGGCAGAGGTTGCATGGTGCCAGATCTGGTGAATAAGATGGATAAAGACATACCATATGTTTTGATGAGCCCACCTTCCCATTGGATGGCAACATTTACTGTATTACTGGGTAGGAACATTTACTGCATTTTTAATCATACTTCATAAAGACATTCACAAAAGTGGATTTCCTGTGCTGCTTCAGAAAGTAACGAGAACTACAGGATAAGGGTGTTCAAAGTAGGGAGGAGTATTTTCAAGGGATTTATGGTAATGTGTCTTTTATTATAACTCACTAAGAAAAAACAAAAATATAAACATTCAGCATGGTTTTTTTGAATAGACTTTATATATCACGGATCCACTTCCAGTTTGTTCTTGCAAGTTCCTCTCCCAGACATGAAAGTTTTGTCCTATAATGCAGCCTGTGTCTGCCTGCCTCATTCTGTTTGGTTCTCATCTCTTTTTCCTCTTGCTCTCTGTTCCTTTCTTTGAGCTCATGACTAAACCTGGTGCCTCATGCATGTCAGGTAAGTGCTTTACAACCAAGATGCACCCCCAGCCCCTGCTGCTGCTTGCACACATAACTGCCAGATTCTTTCTTCCAGGAGCTTGGGACAACAGCAGCAGAAGTACAACAAGCACTCGGAGGCCACATGCTGTGGAATACTATGCCAAATGCTGTACATATGTTAACTCAGGGCTAAACTGGGAAGACATAGCTCTATTTTACAGATGAGGAAACCAAGGTGCAAGGATATCAGTACCTCGAAGTTCAATGAGCTGGTAAGAGTCACTCTAAAACTTGCACTTGGAGCTCAATTTACGAGCCCATATCTCATCCAGGGCACCTGACTCTCTCTAGGTTTCAGCAGGATCAGCAGAGGTCTGCAAAAATCTACTTTCCACATTGTCACTTGGATCAAGGTGGAAATCTCTCTGTCCAGAGTTGACCACCTCAAATCTGGAGCAGCAAATGTCCCATCCCTGCAGGGTAGAGGGAAGTCCTCTAGAAGGCCAGTACTAGGTGGAAACACCCTGAAATTTTGTTTTGTTTGGGTCTTCCTCTTGGCAGCTGCCAGCTGTGAAGCGTAGCTTGACTGTCCCTAATAAACTCTGAGTTATAAAAAGGAATTAAAGCTCTATCTGCAAAAACCATTTGTAGCTCAGAACAATCACCATGCTTGCAAGAAATGTGGCAGAGAATTCTGTGAGAACTGCATAGGAACCATGCCAAACCCTCGCTCAGCATTCCAGTTAGCAGAAATGAGGAAATAATCATAGGGCTAAGATGAGGCCTAATTAAAGCTCAATTTAGCCAACTCTGGTTTTTCAGAACTGTCACGAAATCCGTTTCAACTCAGACAATAACGGTGGTGAGCCCAGATAATGAGGAAGCGAACTTCATCTGAAAGGTGCAGAGCCACTGATACCATGATTAAGATCACAAAAAACAACGGTGATACAGAGGCCAAATGAAATGGGTAGTTTTTTGCTTGGCATTTTCAATGATTTCACAGTAGCTTTGTGGCTCTCTGACTTAAAAAATCAAAAAGGAAAGCAAGGGGAGTATCAGGCGAGATGGAAATTTTCTTGCCCTTTCTGGGATGGATGGCGGATAGCTCACTGTGGCAGGGTCGGGGACACGGTGGAGTACCAGGCTCTAATTACAAGGCAGGGCAAGTTTCAGCTCTGCCTTTCCTGACAATTCTGTCATAGGATCCAGGGTGACTCCCCAGGCCTGGTTCTAAATGAAATTAAGAGGAAAAGGGAGATGAAGCTGCCTAGGAGCTGAAAGACTGTACCAAGTGAGCAACAGGGCTCTTTCTTCAATTAATATGTCTCTGGGAAATAATCAGGAAACCTCTGAGAACCTTCTAGTCTCTTGAAACGGAAGCAGAGAGGGGCAGAGGGGAGGAAATGGTCCATAAAAAATTCCCTTCACAGCCAAGACTGTGCCTGCCACACATGGTGACTGAGAAGACCTTTGCGTGCAGCTGACTTTCAGTCTGTCCATGCCTGTTAGAATCTGAGCGGGAACACACACAGCTGAACACTAATTATACAGACAAGGGCCTGCCCTCTGCTTCCAGAGGCAGAAGGGGCACACACTTGATTTTCTCCAGTAATTCCCGTACTTAATTTCGCATCTCTAAGGAAGCAGATGCTTTGAATGCCTTATTTAGTCAGCACTGCAGTACTAAAATGGAAATGGAGGTGCCATTATCCCCATTTTACAGAACAAAAAACCAAGACTGAGAAATTGAGTAACTTGCCCCCAAATCAGAACAGTAAGCAGCATGTTTGGGACTCGAGCCACAGGCTGCCAGACTACAGTACAATACTGCCTCCTAGCTACTGCATCCAGCAAAGTGTCACACTGTCACCACGCACTGTACATCCTGACCACAATTCTATTGCGAAGATGTTTTTAATAGTCTCTTAATAGACCCAAACTCTTAAGTTTCAGCTTAATAAAAAAATCCAAATATTGGGCAAAAGAGATACTCTGTACCAGCCCTGAGCTCCACCATAAATACTCAAAAAGGAGAATAAGTTACAATATTCTTTTAGGGAGTGATCAAGCACACACTAAATGATTCCAGAGCTTTTCAATACTCCCAAGAGTTAGGTCCAATGAGAAAAGAAATGAACATAGCATGAATATGTATGAGTGTGGTTTAAATAAAATTTAATGTTAAGATAAGAATGGTCTTTGCCTTTCCCCAGCCTCTAAACAGAATCAACTATGCCGATTCTGATATCCTCCTCCTTCTCTGGCACTGATTCTTGAAGGATCATCCAAGGCAGAAGGCTGTGTGGACGGAGCAAGGCTGACCAATATACCAAGTAACCCTGTCTTCACCTCTTCATAAGACAACTGATTTAGGACATTTAAATAATTAGAAGTAGTATCTATTAGAAAATAAAGTCCCAGAAAAAACATGAATGCATGTCGTGTGCTTAAAATAAAATTTATCACTTCAGTGCAAAAGATGGTATTTTCTAAAATCTGGTGCAACAATCTCCCTTTCTACAGGTCCTCTTGTAATGTGACTTTAACTCTACCCCACTAGAGAAATGACACTAAGTGCCTCCTCCAGATGTTTGATGACAGGTGGAGGGGATACTATGTGACTTCTGAGGCTTGGCCAATAAAAGATAACCCAGCTGTGCCAGGTTGTCCTGGGACAGCAGCTTTTGGAATGTAGCCACCAGCCTGTGAGAAAGCCCAAGCAGCTCCATGAAGAGGCCGAGTGCACAGGAGCCAGCAGATAACATGAGCTGAGGAGTAGGACTAGCATCTGTTGCCAGATGAGCAAGTTAGCAAGCTCCCAGACAGGTATCCCAGCCCTGATGTCACCTTCCATCTGCCTAGAGAGCCTCCAGACAGGATGATGGAGGAACAAGCAGCCCCTTGGTCCCGTGGCCATGGCCACCAGAATCATGATATAGTGGATAATAAAGTGCATAATAAAGTAGTTGCTACTGTCTGCCATAACTTTGGACTGGCCAATTATGTCACATTAGCAGCAAGAATAAATACCCTTCCTCCCACACTTCTCATCTTTCAGGATACCGATGCTGCCTTATTTGTTCTTCTAACAGTGTGTTCTAATAGCAGTTTATATTCGCCTCAGTTAAGGCAAGTATAATTTCATTCCACTAGTAATTATAACTCTTTCTGTCTGACACCAACTTCCAAGCTTTTTATGAAATTTTGCTTATTAATCTGCATTCACCCAAAACGTCTGTTGTATGAATAAATGAATGAATTAATGAATGAAAAATGGGTGAAATAGGCAGTACATGTCACCCTTTTGATTTCTGTGTTGACTTTTTGAATATGGAGGAAGACTGATAAATTTGAAAGCTACTGGATTGATGAGGAATCACTACTTATAAATCAGTACACATGAAGTTAACATACCTTCATATCTACATAGGAAAGGAAGCTAAGCCAGCCATGGTGGTCTGCACCTAGAAACTGGGCATGGTGGCTGAGGCAGGAGGATTTGGAGTTCAAGGCCAGCCTAAGCTATATAGCAAGTTTGAGGCCAGTATAACCTACATGTTGAGATCCTGTCTCATTAAAAAAAAAAAAAAAAAGCTAAACAAGCACAAAACAAAACCAAAACCGCTACGCTCCAAGCTGAGGCAATGAAGTAAGGACATTCACAAGTTCTGCAGCAGAAGCTGTCTGGGCCCCTCCCCGATGGCCTTGAGCTCTTAGGGTCCCCAAAGCCCATGCCTGCCATGTCCTATTGTAAGCACCTGTAATGTCTCAGTTCTTTAAGAGTTGTTTGGGGCTTCTGAGCAGGACAGAAATGTTGGGGAAGGGCAGGGTGGGTGAGACAGGACTCAGAGGTGGAGCACGTACCTTGCATGCAGAGTGCCTTGGGTTTCATTTCCAGTGCATGCATGTGTTCCTTACCACCTCCCCATACACACAGATGGGGTGGGGTAGGGTGAAGGAATGAAATCCCTGGCACAAATCTGTCCTAAGGATGTAAGTGAGTTAGCTGGAGGATAAATGACCCTCATGTCCTGTCTCCTCACATGGGTACCTCTGAGCCTCCTACAGCACTGCCCAGCAGGGTCGAGCCACAGTGGCTCTGCCCCTTTGTGGAAATGTCCTCAATACTTACCCTTATTTCCCCACATCTGCCCCCTCAATTCCCTTCTGATGTTCTTGGGTCACCTTTGAGACAAACCAGTGGCACCCAAATCCTCTACTCAGGGCCTGCTTCCAAGGAAGACTCAAAGTAGATGGTATAGAACAACTGTCATTGACGAAAACAAAAGAAAAGGGTATAGACAGAAAGCTTAACTGCTTCTAATAGATTTAGACACATGACTCCAATACAAATTTCCATGTGTTGTTGGTTAAATATAATCAACTCAAGATTTAGGCCATAATAAAGTATAATAGAAAAGGTTCATTTGTGCATTAGTCAGGGTGCTAGTGGCTGTAAATGATAGAACATTAATATAGGCTGATCCAAGAAGCATAGGAATTTACAGTGTGTCCAATGGAAAGGTCACAGGCAAAGGACAGTATTCAGGTATGATGAGTCTGTGCCAGTTTTATAAAAATACCCGTTAATACTCAGGCTTGAGCTGTGCTTTCCTCTTGGTTGTTTTTGCCACTGGGTAAGTGCAGGGAAAACCACAGGCAGATGCCACTTCGGAGTAGCATTGCTCACTGAGGAACACCAGCAGAAGTAGAGATGCTCTTTGCCAATGGTTTCCTGTGGTTCTCTTTCATGACCCTATGACTGTGGCCAGGCTATTGAGTACGCAGACTGAATAACCTAGACAAGAAATCCTTTTGTAGTGGGAGGCAATAGTGGCAACTTCTCCCCAACCATAGCCTGGCAGGGGGCAGAAATGGCTCCTTGAGGGAAATTTGGGTTTAGAAGAGGAAGGGATGCTCCACAGAGAGGCACAAGAGGTGCACACTACAGCATTAAGACAGATTATCATTTAAGGGGGAGAGGAGGAGAAGAAGAGGAGAGGAGAGGAGAGGAGAGGAGAGGAGAGGAGGGGAGAGGAGGGGAAGTACAGCTAAGTGAAACCAAATCAACAATGTTTTAGTTATGAAGGCAATAAAAATTTCTTCTTAGGGGTAAATTCCTTCTTTGGATCCATTTGGCCTATAATAAAATATCATCAACTGCATAGCTGCTAAACAACAGAAATATATTTTTCATAGTTCTGGCCAGCAGATTTAGTACATGGTAGAACCATCTCCCTGATTCACAGCTGGTGCCTTCTTGCTGGGTCTTCAGTGATAGGTGGGGGCAGGCTGGGGGCCAGGTCTCTGGACCCTGAGGCTTCACTTTCATGACCCAGTGACTTCCTAGGAGCTCCATCTCCAACACCACCATGTGGGTTAGGAATTTCAACATAGGATTTCGGGGATTCTGACATTCTGACCATAGCAGGGTAGAGGCAGGTTAGAGGGAAATAGAAAAACCCCAGGACAAAACATGGATGACTACCACTGTAAAATCATCACATGCCTGTCTGTGGTTGATGATTATAAGATCATCACACGTTTATTGTCTACCAAGTATTTGAGAAAATGTATGCCACTGAATCCTTATGAAGGTGTTACTCATATTTACTGTATGCTGACTTTGTCCCTTTTCCAGAAGCAAAGGCTAAGCATCCTGACTGGTCCATCCCCATACCAATCAACAAAACAGTTTACCCCTATTAGGATGGTCACATCTCATACTCACCATGGCATCCCAAGCAGAATGCCCCCTAACTTGCAGCACTACTCTGCTGTTAAGATAGCTTTTATTCTGCTTCCTCTTTATTTACCACACTTTAAATCAATTTTAACTTTGCACTATAGCAGGCTTTACTCCCTATTTCTCTCCAAGAGCCCCACTTACCCATTCTTTGCTGAAGTGAGAGCATGGATCAGAAGAGAGGTGGAGAGGCATTGCAGGGGGACTCCTAGCCAACCCCCCAAAGACCACTGGATACAACAGCAGTGAATAAGTTTCTCTAATTTATAACTGAAATAAGTCTTCACTAATAAACGTATGATGTTAAAAAAGAAAAAAGTGAGTTTCCTTCTGTCTTTCTGTTTTAAAACATAAGTTTCATTATTATTCAGGTGTGGCAGGGCCAACAGATCAGGAGATGACTGCTATTGAAATGACAGTTTATTAGTGCTCCCAGGACAAGGTGTCATGCCATCCCACAGGGTTGGTCAGAAGGTGGGGGGTGAGGGGAATTTGAGGATAGGGTGGCAAGTGCCTTTGTTGTGGTCCTTCTGGAAAGAAATGGCAAAACAGCGTAAGTAGGCACAGGTTTGGCCAGTGTGAATACTTTCAGGGAGGTTGAGGGGTGTAGGGACTTTCCTAAGTTGTCTGGAAGCTAGTACTGGGGTGATTACAATGTGGGGGTGGATAGTGGTCCAGGGTGTCAGAGTGCCACGGAGGAGGTGGCTGGGAACTCTGGGTTAGTTAGGTTGTATGTGAAAGGACTGTTCTAGGTGAGCTGTTGACTATCTCCAGGAATTAGCTAACCCCTGAGGAGCAGTCTTTTCTCAGAATAGTGAGGCCCAGTCAAAACATCAAGAATAGAGCAGCGGGTTCTCTATCCTATTGTTCACTGGCTCGTATGCAATGCAAGCTGGGAGTGGATATCAGGTAGAAAGAGAGAGATCCTGAAGAAGGCTTATTTTCCTGACTTGAGGAAAATCCTCTATTTTCCTTGTATTATCCATAATCTTGCTCCTGTACTCACCAATGGTTCAGGGGTGTTAGTGGCCATGGTCAGAAGTGCATTGGAGGTCACAGAAGCTGACTGTAAGGATGGGAATCACCCTTTCTGAGCATAGGGGCTGTGCTCTCCCAAGGTAGAAGCAAGCTCCCATGGCTAGTTTCCTATGTCCTAACATGTGGCCCTTGGTGTAAGCTCACCTATGGGACACATACAGTGGAATGGGTGTAAATGGAGCCTTGTTTTTTTCTCCAAAGGAGCAAAAAGATGAGCTTGGGGAGTTGAAAAGATCTGAGCACATCCAAGGCAGAGAGGAGAAAGCTGCTTATAAACTCTTGGTCTCAACAATGAGCTACTAATGCCTAGATGTGGCCCTACGCATATATATAGATGTTAAACAGGGTGATGGAATAGGCTACAGCCTGTACT
>PVJX010014564.1:0-44441 GCA_004027295.1 Dolichotis patagonum | reverse complement strand
AATATGAATATGGATTAAGAGTGTGTGGTAACCTCATTAGCTCACTGATTAGTTTAGCACAGTTCTCAGTGTGGATAACGGGAAGGTCCACCTTAGGTCTGGGTGTCACCAGGCTTCTGGCCTGGATGGGATAATAGAGAAAGGAAGGCTCCATGGTGCTGTGTGCTACCTCCTGCCTGCCCTGCTGTGGACTGTCTCTCCTCTGCCATTCACCTCTGCCATGCCACCATGTCTTGCAGCCAGCTGATTATGGGCTGGAATCACTACAAACTGTGAGGTAATAAGGTGAAAATAAATGAGCTTTACATTTCCATTGATTGATTTTACATTGTTATTTCATGGAACCTCATTTTCCGGCTTACATCAAACTTGCATTTATTTGTCTTATTGTACAATAAAGGTTTTACTCCACCCTTTCTCCTAAAATTGATGCTTCATTGGAAAGTAATTTTTCACTGTATAAATTTAGAACAAAGATGAACTTACCACTGTCTTATGTGTTCCCAGAATATGAGCTGATTCTTTCCTCATTAACAAATTTCATCCACTGATAATTTTAATTAGTCAGTGGCTCAATTTCAACTGTTTTGAAGATAGGTGACTAGATACCATCTTTGGATTTGGTAGCTCAAATTGTTGGGATGCTGAAAGCGGGATTAGGAATGTTAGCCTTGTCAGAATTGCTCTGTCCCAACAGTCATTAAACTGATATTAAAGGTCTTCTGGAGGGTTGATTATATTAACAGCACCCATTCTACATGCTCCCCATCACACTTTTCCAATCTCACTATGTTGCCTAATAAGTTCAGTGCCCCGTGGGATGGGTGTTCTTCCTTATGTCTTAAATTTGGGCCAAGGGTAGGGCTTGTCTTGTACAATGGCATGCTAGTGAATATGACTCAGAGGCAGGAACAAGCGCCTGCCTACTTTTCCTCATGTTCTTCTTTCTCTGTGATTGCCATGAGAACATGCCTGGCTGTCCTGCTGGAAGATGAGAGTCGTGCAGTAGAGCCGAGTTGTCCCAGGCCTCCCACTCAACATTGTTCTAGACCAGTCAAGAACCAGCTACCCTAGATCTGAGTGTGAACCTAGCTTTGGCCGGAATAACTGGTCTTCTGAGCCCAGCCTCGACTAACAACCTATAGACTCTGAGCAAATTAAATGCTTGTTACTTTGAACCACTATTGGTTAGTATGGTTGGTCGCTTTGCATTATTGTAGATAACTGGTAAAGGTGACATTGTTAGCATCAGCCCAGTTAAACTAATAATGCAGTTCTTCACAAATTGATCTATTTTGCTTACTAGGCCATCAGAATTAATCAGAGAGGACCTTGAAGATGTTTGAGGACTCTTAGCTTGCGAGTGCAGGAACATAAGAGAAATTTATGCTGTGACAAAATTCTTTGATTAAACTTTGGTCAGTCTCCTGAAACCTCTCCTGTGTCCATCTGTGAACTTTTTTGTAAAATGCAGTTTTAGCAAAGAATCTTACTAAATCAGATCAAGAACTCTACACCTTTGATATCTGGTGGCCCCTGATGTCTGATCCCCACCACTGATGAGATTCCTTACTTGGCATCATCCTCCAGGTGATGCCTGACCACCTTGGCACGTCTTCACCAAACATCCTGTCTGGTCAGTTGAACCAGAATCCTTTTCATCCCCTTGTGTTAGTCAGCTTTCTAGCAATGTGACAAAATACCTGAGACAAACAATTTTAAAAAGAAGGAATGATTTGGCTCACTTTTCAGAGTTTTCTGCTGATGGCCATTTGGTTGTGTTAGGCCTATAGTGGCATGGTACATCACAGTTGGAGTGCATGGAACATGAAATCTGTTCACCTCATGTCATCCAGGAAGGGCAAAGAGAGAGGGGAAGGCACAAGGTCCCAGTATCTCCTTCAAGGCCATGCCCCTAGTGACCTCACTTTCTTCTACTAGGCCCTCTTAAAGTTCTATCACTTTCCAATAATGCTACAGGCCAAATGTAGCAAATGTTTAGTAAATGTGCTCTTAGGGGACATTTAAGATCCAAACCATGACACCTCTGTTATGGATTAAAAACTTGTGGTCAACTTAATGCGAGCTGGATTACATCAGAATGGTGCTGAGCGTGGATGTTCCACCTGAGGAAATTTACCAGCATAAATAGAGATGTGGAGAAGGAGAAGCTATTGCATTAATGCACTGAGGTGTTGTGGGTTCTCCTATGTGTTGCTGTTTGAGCCATTAGGTTCTCCTGGAGAAGCTCTGGTCCTCACATTGAACATTGCTTCCTGGCTCCGGAGAGGAAGACGTGTGCTGCTTGGTCTCCAGGATGAACTCATCACACTGGCTTCCTGGTGTGTACTTGACTGTGCTTGTCAGAAGAGGAGCTAGGGGCCTCCATGTCACTGAGGATGGCTGTGGTGCTTTTCAGGGCAGCCTGGGTCTTTATTATGAGTGTGACTTCTCAGCTCCAGTATAGAACCCTCAACCTACCAGCACAGCTCCTTCACCCCGCTGGCATAGACTTTATAGATTCCATCGCTGACCTTTGGGCCTTCCCAGCATGGATCTGTAAAAGAGACTGGCGTGAGTCCTTCTTGTGGGCTCTAGACCTACAGTTGGACTTGTGGGAGGCATTGTCATGAGCTCTGGGTCTTCATCTGGACTCATGTGGGACATTGTTGTGGGATTAGGCCCTTGGCTAAATATTCTATATATTTGTTGTTGTGGAAAGATTTCCTGCATTTTCTTGTGTTAATTCTGGGTCACCATCATAAAAGTAATATCATAAACTCCATGTTCTGATTCTAATTGTTCTCTGCACAATCCCTGACTACAACAACCACTGATGGTTCCTTTTAGTAATTATCCATCTGGTAATTCTTACCCTGCTGCTTGGCTATGAATTCCTGCTTGCTCACGCTCTGCTAAAAGTTGAGAATGATCTCTCTACCCCACTGCAAGTTCCACTGCCATCAATCCTCAATACAGTCCTCCTCACTGTGCCTTAACAAGTATGACTAGCCCAGGGACATGCAGAAGTTGAAAAGTGACACTTACTTGTCTCTCAGCTCTATTTTAACTGATTAGTCTGATATGCTCAGAGCATATATATTTTAATATTTCTGGAATTAAGAAGATGTCTTATTGCATGTTGTTATTTTTACAGTGTAACATAGAATGCAGCATGAATGCATTTCTGGCAGTACATTCTTACTGAATGACAGTATCTATCTAATTTTATTTTAATTCTTTTACATTACAAAGCTCTGTGTACTTATTTGAACTAAAGTGATCAGAGACACAGGAAAAGCAAAAGTTTAAAAGAACATTGAAAAATATTGTTTAGGTGATTCTCCTCATAAATCATTTTATTTCACAAACTCCTGGGAAGCTTCATTGCTCACTGTTGGAACCAGGACATTTTGCAGTTTGAAGTTTTAAGGTGACTCACCTGAAAACTGAGCTAAAAGAAGACTAGTGTAGCTCATCCTAGTGAGAGATGTGAAATTTAAGACAGGCTAAAAGTAAAATGTTCCAAGGTGTTCTTCCTATTTCTTTCTCACTATTTCTCTTTCTTTAAGACTGACCCAGTTGGAAAACTTTGGAATTTCTACCTTATTACTTGACTTAAAGATGTTTTTATTATGACTTCCAAATAGCAAAGACTGTAATGATTTGTGCAATACAACACTTTTACCTTGGTTCCTCATAGAAATAACTGAAAAAAAATATCAAGAAGCAGATGTCAACACTGAAAATTATGGAAACTCTTAAAGGGTGGGAAGTGTGGATTATGTTCTTTCGTATTTATTACATATTCCTCCTAAGAAAAGAAAAGCCAAGAAGATATGAGATTGTCGGTACTTTAAGAAATGTTTCATGGATGCCCTGTTTGGAGAGTTAAGACTCAGACTGATATATTCCTAGACAAGATGAACTATGTCCACTCATCTCTTTGGGCATGGACAGAGATTAACAGCTGGTGAAGTGCTGAGTTTGTAGTTTCAGAGTTCAAGTAGGATGTACACGAAGCAGAGAGCTGTCAGTGAGGTGAGACAGTTTATAGAAACCTTTAGCTTTTCCATTTCATGAGGTAAGCAACAACAGCCCAGGAAAGCAGATTGGGCAAGTCAGCTTTATGGCATTATGAATGAAATGAACAAAACAGAAAAAAAAAGAAAAAAAGGCCCAAAGCTGACTTTTAGCCAAGTGTATCCCTCGATAGAAACTGCCTTGGAAACAGTCACTGATATATGGAATTTAGAGCTACTGACCTTTCTGCTTAAGCTCCAAGAAGAACATTTTAAGAAAAATATCACAGTCAGTGAGAGGGATCAAAAGAGCATAAGTCACCCTGATGAAATATGAATGTATCACTGCAAAATACCTTAATGTGGTCCTGCAGAAAATGTCCTGAGACTGGGAGGGAGGAAGATGAAGAAGTTTCCAGTTACAAAACATTTTCTCCAGAAAGAGAACAAGTTTAAAACCGTGTCTTTGGGGTTTCAGTAAAGTCCCAGAAGATAAAGAGCAGAACCATGAGAAATAAGAGAAGATTGAAAAAAGAGGGGAGGAAGAGGGAGGTGGAGAGAGAGCATGAGAGGTAAAACGTGGGAAGAGTGAGAGAGGCACTAAATGGAGTTGGATGAAGTAGGAAAAGAAGTAGCTAAAATGTATTAGCTGATTTAAAATCTGCCTGAGAAAGATCAAACTTGGAAAGAGAGGCATTAAGATGGAAAAGCTTTTTCAGTGATGCAGCGAGTCATATGTAAGGCAAATGTGAGAAACTTTTCCAGGCTTCAGATCGGAGGAGCACAAAATGAATCAAGACACACAAAATTCTGAGGAAAAAATATTGCCTTAAAACTTATACCTTATTGGGCTTTCAACTATCCAAGGAAGCAACTAAAGTTTACTTTTGAACCAGTTGGTTAAAACAGTGTGCCATCATGAATATACTCTTCTGAAGAGAAGAGATACTAAGAAGAAAATCCAGATGTAAAGTGGAACTATTCTTAATAAAAATGGTAGGCATTGAAAAGTAGTTAGTGTCAAGACAATAGGTAAATAACTCAGTTTCTTTGGCCATCAAAACATTAAAAATTAAAATGTCTGCTCAGTATCTAGCTATGATCATATGGCCTACCTTACATCTGTAATCATTATAGTAAACTGTGAGATGAATTAGACAGACAATGGCTTTTGGCTGTTTCATTTAAATTACACAGGTTACTGGGAAAATTATTTTGTTTGTAATGCAAATCAACCAAGGATTTTAAAAATTAAGTTTATTGGTGCAATTTAGATATACAGAGCAATCACATTCTACCTATTCTCTCTTCCCTTAGAAATAGTGTTTCTGTTTTAACATTTAGATATCTGACCCATTTGATTTTAGTTTAGTGAATGGTGAGAGACATAGGTGTAGTTTTAGGCTTTGGCATGAGGAAAGCCAGTTTTTCCAGCACCATTTATTTAAAAGGCTGTCTTTCCTCCAGTGAATATGTTTTCCCCCTTTGCCAAAGATGAGGTGGCCAAGTGTGTTTGGAGTTGTTTCTGCATCTTCTAATATATTTCTCTGATACTCAGGCATTTTTTTTTGCCGGTACCATATTGTTTTCATCATAGTAACTTTGTTGTATAATTTCAAGTTAGGAATGATGATGCCTGCTGCCTTGCCTTTTTTGCCTCAGAGTTTCTTTTACAATATGAGGTCTCTTCTGGTTACAAATGAATTTTAGGAATGTTTTCTCTAGCTCTGAGATGTATGATAATGGTATTTTGACTAGGATTGTATTAAATTTGTGTAACAATTTTGGAAGTATGGCCATTTTCACTATGTTGGTGCTTCCTACCCAAGAGCAAGAGATATCTTTCCATGTTCTGATATCCTCTTCAATCTCCTTTTTAAAGTACCGTAGTTTTCAGTGTAGAGATCTTTCACCTCTTTTGCCGAATTGATACCTAAGTATGTCATTTATTTCAATGGTATGAAAAGTGAGTTTTCCCTAATTTCTCTCTGAGTGAGTTTGCTATTTGTATATAGGAATACTATTGATTTTTGAATGTTGACTTTGTATTCAGCTATGCTGCTGAATTTGATTATTAAATCTAGAAGTCTTTTGTTAGAGTTTGTGGGATCTTCTACATAGACTATCATGTCATCTGTAAATAATTATCATTTAATGTCTTTCCTCTCTTTATTCCTTTAATTTCTTTCTCTTGTCTAATTGCTCTGGCTAATATTCCTAGAACTATATTGAATAGGAGTGGTGATAGTGGAAATCCTTGTCTTGTTCCTAATTTTAGAGTGAAAGCTTTCAGTTTTAACCATTTAGTATGGCATTGGCTATTCATTTGTCATAGATTACTTTTATTAGATTGAAATAAAGACCATTTATTTCAATTATCTGAAGGGATTTTATCATGCATTGGTGTTGGATTTGTCAAGTGTTTTTTCCATGTCTATTGAGATGGATCATATAATTTTTGTCTGTTGATATGGTGTATTTAATTGATTGATTTGCATAGGTTGAACCATCCCTGTATCCCTGGGATGAATCCTGGTTGGTCATGGTATGTAATCTTCTTAATGATTTGCTGCATTTTGTTTGCCAGTATCTTCTTTAGGATTTTTGTGTCTATGTTCATTAGGGAGACTGGCCTACAGTTCTCTTTCTTGGTTGGGTCCTTCTCTGGTTTTTGTATCAAGGTAATGTTTACTTCTAGGAATGACTTTGGAAGTATTATTTCCCTTTCAATTTAATTAAAGAGTTTGAGGAGTAATGTCATTAGATCTTCTGTAAATTTCTTATAGAATTCAGCAGCAAATCCATAAGGACCTGGGTTTTTCTTATCTGTGATTTTACCTGTTTTGTTTCTAATTGCATGAATTTTAGTCTTTCCTTTTCTTTTTTTTGATAAGAGTTTATCAATTTTATTTAATCTTTCAAAGACACAATTCTTTTATTCATTGATTCTTTGTATTCTTTTCTTAGTCTCAATTGCATTAATTTATGCTCTGATTTTTATAATTTTCTCTGTCATATGAGCTTTGGGTTTGACTTGTTATTTTTCTAAAAGTTTGAGGTTCAACATCGGATTGTTTATTTGAACTCGTTCTATTTTCATGATATGAGAATTCAGTGCTATAAATTTCCCTCTTAGGACTGCTTTCATTGTATTCCATAAGTTCTGGTATGTTGTATCAACATTATTATTCAGTTGTAGAATCTATTTAATTTCTTCCTTAATTTCATCTGTAACTCATTGGTTGTTCAGTAGGATTTATTTAATTTCCATGTGGTTATAGAGTTTTTGTGGTTTCTTTGCCTCTGATTTCCAATTTCATTGCATTAGGGTCAGATAATTTCAATTCCTTTGCATTTACTTAAGCATGTTCTATGGGCTAAAATGTGGTCTGTTTTGGAGAACATCCCATGTGCAGCTCAGAAGAATATGTATTCTGATGTTGTGGGGTGGAGCACTCTATTAACATCCCATTTGTTCACAGGTTTGGTTCAGTTCTGATATTTCATTATTGATTTTTTGTGGGGGTCTGGTTGTTCTATGTATTTGTGACAGTGGGATATTAAGGTACCCCATTACAATTATGTTAGTGCTTCTTTGATTTTTCATGTCCATTAATATTTGTTTTATATAGTTAAGTGTACCTGTATTTGCTGCATATATATTTTTGATTGTTATCTATTCATTTTGGAATTTTCTCTTAACAAGTATATAGTGACCTACTCTGTCTCTGTCTCTATTGATTTTGAAAGAGAGTGTTGTGAGGTATCTTAATTACTATTCTCATTACTGACACACAGTTCTTGAAACCCAGTGTTAAAGGGGGAAAGGTTTATTTAGCTCACAGTTTGTAGTTTTTTCCATCCGTAATCAGCTGGCTCCAAGGCAAGGTGGCACATGATAAAGAGAAATATTTCAGGGCAGTAGAAGACAGCAAAAGCATTGACAGAGAAAGACAAATCTCTTTCTATTCCTTACATTGTATGTCAGCTACTTGTCCTAGGGCAAGCATAGCATTAACACACTTAATCCCAACATTGAACTGTGAATCAACCAGGAACTCTAGATTCAGCCACCTCCAAAAAGCCACCCTCCCATGACTGCATGAAGTTTTGGAGGGACATCTAGACACAAACCATAACAGAGGGTGCACCTCAAATCAGTCTTGGCCTAAAGTTTGCATACGTTGCAAATAGAATATCTACCCTGCTTTTTTATGGGTTCCTGCCACATGAAATATTGGTTTCCATCCTTTGCCTCTCAGTTTATGAATTTATTTTTAAGTTATACATGTGTCTTTTATGATCATATTGTGGGATTTTGTTTCTTGATCCACTCTGCCAGTCTGTTTCTTTTGATTGGTGAATTGTGACCATTTACACTGATGGTTGCAACTGATATGTATTGACTTATCCTTACCATTTTACCTTCCTGTTAATGTTTTCCCCTCTGTTTAATTTGCTTGTCTTGCCTGGTAGATTATTTCAATTGGCATCTTTGGGATTGTAGCCTTCTTTATCTCTTTCTAAAATATCCTTCAGAACATTTTTGAGAGTTAGTTTGGTGGTTATGAGTTCTTTCAGTTCTTTCAGTTTATTTTATTTCTTCATTGAATTTGAAGGATAGTTTTTCAGGGTAAATCATTCTGGGTTGGAGGTTATTTTCTGTCAGGACAGGGAATACTTTACTCCAAGTTCTCCTTGACTTAAGGGTTTGTATTGAGAAATGTGCTATGATAAATGGGCTTTCCTTTATAAGTGATTTGTTCCTTTTCTCCAACAGCTTTTAATAGTCAGTTCTGCTGAATTTCTGGAATCTTGATTGTTATATACCTTGGTATAGATTTATTTGGCTCACGACTAATTGGACTTTCATATGCCTTACTTATCTGTCAAATTCTTTTTCCATGCTTGGGAAATTTTCTGCAGTTACTTCTGTGAATAGGGATTTTATATTATTTGTGCTAACTCCCACTTTTCCATTGACTCTGATCAGTCTTATGTTTTTCTTTTTGTTTCATCCTGCAGCTGTTGGATTGTTTTTGCATGGTATCATGTTATTCTTAAGAGATTTTTCTTTTTATGTTCACTAACTGTGATCCTGTCTTCTAGGTCTGATATTCTATCTTCACTGTCATTCAGTTGGTTTTGTAAACTTTCAGTGGAATTTGTATATTTCCTGAATATCTGTTTTAATCTGTTTCATGGATTCCATTTCTTTCCTACATTGGGTATTTATGGTTTCCATCATTTTCCTATGCTCCTCTATTTTTTTCATTTATGTTTACTTTAGGTTTCCTGAGAAAGTCCATTATTATAGTTGGCATTTCTCTCTCTCTCTTTTTTAAACCTGAGATATTATTTCTTCTCTGATTTCCTCCATGGCCTCATGCATTTATTTTTTATTTACTTAATTTTTGCCTCAGCTGCCATCATTCCAGAAAATTCAGGTATAGGTGGTTTCTGAGTTATCTATCTGTTTGTCACCTGGATTGTCCTGGGTGGGCTGGAGGTCTGGGATTGTATTTTGCTTCTGCATCTTGGCACTTTTTATTTTTTAAATCTTATTTTATTTTCTGTGTTGATGCTTGTAAGATTCTCATAGTAGATAGCTTTATCACTAGTATCACACCTTTCTATGGAATGTCTGTTTCTCAGAGATGTCATCTAGGTATAGATGGTCCTTGGTCTTTGTGTCTGTCCCAGGATCTTACCTTCCCAATTTATTAAGGGTCAGATATTGTCATCTATTTGGTTCAGCACCCAGTCCTACGGTGCTAAACTATGGTGATGGTTATGACCCCAGACAATCACAGTGTTGTCATATAAGGGAAGATAACTAATTATAACAGGTAGAAGAGCCTGGCTAAAGTAATACAATTACCAATAACAATAACATCAAGCATAACCTAAAATTTGACAAATTGTGGTAACTATTCATTTGGTACCTTTGCCATAGGGGCAAGATCTACTCTTACATAACAAAATCCAACATTATTCAGGAACTTGTACGCAAAGTTTCCCCTTAGTAGAGTGACTTTACCATGTGGTAGGGACAAAACAGGGAGACAAATTAAGAGAATTTAGCAAAAGCAAGGCTGGAGGACAAAGGATGATCACTTCTTTGGGAAACTTCAGTAGGGGACAGAATGGTGAGAATGAAGGGGAAAGTAAAAGATTATTGACATGGACCAGAGAGACTAGAGACAATGTTCACTCACATGAAAATATCGTCAAATCAAGAGAGATAGTTAAGTAAAGAGAGAAAGAAGACAAATCCATCAGAATAAGAATAAACAGAAAGCCCTAACAACTAAAAAAAACACCCAAACCTGATTGTCTTTGTGTCTTTCTCCCAGTACTGAGGCACCCTAAGACAGAGAAAGCTGGAGGCTGCTCCCCATGTGTATGGTGGGCTCCTCCCATTCAGAACAGCCTTCTGTTTTACTTCCACTGGTGTGTCTCTGTCCTTTCACACTGCATGTTGCAGGATGGGAGGAGGTGGGAGCTGTGTGCAGTTCTTCTCCTGCCAGCTGCAGAGCCAGCTGCCCCACTTGGATCTCCTCTGCTGTGAGGGGAGTGCCAACCTCCTACTCATTATGGTGCTGCAGTACAAGGTTGCTTAAATTCTCTCATGCCACTGGTCGCAGGGTGGGAGGGGTTGTGCAATTACACTCACCATCTTTGCTGCTGCTGCCCCCATTGCTGTGGTCATAATCCCTAGCCTTACTGACTCACCACTTCTGCTGCTGCCTCAGAGGCTGCCCAAACATCTCAGTCTGCTTCAATCTCCTCTCCTCCTGGGATGTGTCCCAGCTGTTTAAATCCCACAGGTCTATGTACCTTTCACTGGTCACAGGGCAAGAAGTGTCATTGAGCTCCTCCACTTAGGTCCCTAACCTTGTTGTTGCTAAGGGTTCCAGTTAGATAGGGTGCAAGAAACAAAACAAAACAAAACAACCATAACAACTGCCAACATTGGGGAGGGAGCAGTGCTGGTGAAATTTGCTGCCAGGCTGCAGTATCCTCTTTTTGGAGGAAGGCAAAAGAGAGAAAAGGCCTTGACTTCCAGATGTATTCAATTTTCTTGAATAAGCCACACTTTTGCAAACCACCCATTTCTTGGAGACTTCACAGTGTGGTGATTCTTGCTGGGCGTGCAGCCCTGTCGGCTGGATCGCCACTTTGCAAAGTCCTGTATCTATGTTTTATTTGATCTATAAGTCTCTTGTTTCAGATTGATTTTGGCATCAGGATGTATTTCCCTCCCTTTCTTCCAATTACCTGTTTTTTTAGTTGATTTCCTTTGAGTAGCTCCAATGTGGCTTCTCCTCTCCAGCTATGTAGAATCCCTCAAGCAAAGATTTTGCAGAACTGGAAATTTAGAATTTCTTCAGGAGAAATCCCTTAGTTACTGTGAGACTATCAGTCATTCTGGGTCAAAATCTTTCTTTCTTTCTTTCTTTCTTTCTTTCTTTCTTTCTTTCTTTCTTCTTTCTTCTTTCTTCTTTCTTCTTTCTTCTTTCTTCTTTCTTCTTTCTTCTTTCTTCTTTCTTCTTTCTTCTTTCTTCTTCTTCTTCTTCTTCTTCTTCTTCTTCTTCTTCTTCTTCTTCTTCTTCTTCTTCTTCTTCTTCTTCTTCTTCCTTCCTTCCTTCCTTCCTTCCTTCCTTCCTTCCTTCTTCACCTTCTTTTTAAAAAATCATAATATTTAACTTTTTAGGACATATTTTGCCTCTTTTTACACTTTACTTGCTAATTTCCCATCCTAAATTTACATTTTAGGGAAGACATTGGCAATCACCATTGGAGCATTGAGGTTACAGTACTGTCTTAATTGGAAGAGGGTAAATGTTAATTATTATAATTATTATCACAATATTTTCCAAGTAAAGAGTGCCCAGAAGACATTTAAAGGGGGAAATCTACTAAATCATAATAGGGAAATTTTTACTTCTTCCCTGTACAGCTATAATTTAGAGGTAAAAAATAAGCACAACACAGATAAGCAGAATTATTACTTGGTGTGAAATATTTTAAGTACAAGCTATAAATAATGTCTATATCCATAGCCACCTAAAGTGTCTATAGGAAATTTAAAGTATAGGCTGCATCACTTTACACAATTTAGAATTTAGTTTTTAGTTTTAATATTCTTTAATATGAGAATAAACCTAATAGGGTTAATCCTTAATGTAGCAACCCCTAGGATGTGGAAATCATTGCTCCAACTTTAACAAGTATCAGACTAATACAAGATCTAAGTAGCTGGCTAAACCCTTGGACAAGTTTTTATTTATAGTTTTCTTAGGCTGGGTTTCAGTGTACAATGTGAAAGTAAAAGTCTCTCTTTGTGTCAGATCCCACAGCTATGTATTTACTTTCTGTCTCCCCCATTTTTGTCTCTCCTGGTACTTCACCTGTGAATAACATTTCCAATTTCTGGGAAAAAATCCAGTCAGCAACCAGGTACTTTGGTTTTGGGAAATCTCCAGAACATCACGCTGCTATAATTTTTTTTTTGCAAGTGAAGAATATTCACCTCGTCTTTAAAAATAATGGGCGTATAGACTGTTTGTGATGCTCAGTGGCAGTTTGCTTTCTTGTAGTGCCTTTTATGTATGAATCACAAAGCATGCTGCAAACCATGACTCAATTCTTGCTGCTCCTCAGGGAGGTGGAGCCCATTTCCCCCACTTCACAGATGGTCATGAAAACAGACCCAGGGAGTTTCAGGGATAAGCCTCACGTCAGGCAGTGAGTCAGTGGGAAGGTTGGAGAAGGAACGCGTGCAACTTCTTCCGCCAATTTATTATTATTTTTTAATGTGCAGGAAGATCGTCTGTATTGAACATGTGTAATATACCATGTCTTGCAGAACATGGACACTGTGGAATGGTTAAATCCAGCTAGTTAACAAATGCATTACTTCACAGAGGTATTTTTGTGGTGAAAATACTTATTATTCATTCTCAGCATTTTTTAGAACGCAGTATATTACTACTGACTCTGCTCACCGTGCTGCACAGTAGAGGTGGACTCACGCCTTCTGACTGTAATTATGATTTGACCAATATCTGCTTCCTGTCAATTACCCTAAATTGATGATAGCCACCATGCTACTGCTTACTCCACAAAATCAACATTTTTAGATTCCACATATGAGTGAGGGGAGCGGTGCTTGTCTTTTTGTGCTTGGCTTATTTCCTTTAATGTCCTCCGGGTTCTCTTGTATGTTCATAAAAATGAAAGAATATGGTTTTCAATGGCTGAACAGATTCCATGAAACAGTTTCTTTCTCCATTGCTCCAAGGACAGACACATTTTTGGCTCTTTTGCTGTCATGAACATGGGAATACAGATGTCTTTTGAGCATATGGATTTCATTTTCTCTAGATACACAGGATTGTTAGATCATATGACAGCTCTATAATTAATTTTTTGAGGGGAATAAAGTGAATGACAGGACCATTAAAAGCATGTTATGATTATTTTATTCCTGTGGTACAATAGTAATATCTTCTTCTCTTTTTGGTTTATTTATCTGAGATGTCACTCTTTTTCCATTGTCCAGCTAAAGATTTGTCAAATTATTCTTCTTCAAAAAACCAAGTCTTAATGTGTTTTTCTATGGTTTTTAAGTATCTGTTTCATTTATCTGTGTGCTAATATTTATTATTTTCTTCTTGTACTAATTTCAGGCTCAGTTTTTCTTTTCTTTTCTTTTTCTAGTTCCTTGAGATGGAACATGAGGTTGAATTTCTGAGATTTTCTTCTTTTTTGATTTAGGTGTAAGTTTTCCTCTTAGGACCTCATTTGTTTTATTCTGCAGATTTTGGTATGTTTTCATTTATCTCTTTTTCAATTTGGCTGTTCAGGAGCATGCAGTTTAATTTCCATGTTTTTATGAAATTTTGAAGTTTTTCCTGCCATTAATTTGTATGTTTTATATCACTGTGGTGAGAAAGACTTACTATGACTTCATTGCTCTTAAGAGTGTTTTGTGGGCTAACATATCCCACAGAATGTACCATAGGCAGTGGAGTAGGATGTGGATTCTGCAGCAGAGGGTAGATTATGTTTTTGTATACATATGTCTATTAGGCTGATTTGCTTTAGAATGTAGTTTGAATCCAGTGTTTCCTTTTGATTTTCCATCTGGATGATCTGGCAGTTGTTGAAAGTAGGTGTTTAAGTTCTTTACTATTATTGGATGGCAATCTATCTTTTCCTCTGTATGTATTAATATTTGCTTACAAAGTCACAGTCTCATTGGATTAGAGTCCAAATCCTATGGCTTTATTAATTACCTCTCAAAGTCTCTGCCTCCAAATAGTTAAATTAAGTTTCCATCCATTAAATACTTCAAAATGGGGTTTAAATTTCAATTTGACTTTTGGTGGAGACATTAGAACTATAGCAAGGATGCTCAAAATAGTCAAATGACAGTATATTATTTAGGTATACTTTAATACATAATTGACAGCTTTTGATAGAGGTTACTTAATCAGTCTGTCACTCTATTCAGTTTAAAAGAGAATTCTCTTTGCTAAAAGTACTTGGAAGGAGAACTTCAGTAGATAATGTGATTAAATGTTCTGTTAAGGAAATCTATAAAATGATTTGGTACTGACGGAGATGAATTGACTGTCCAGATTGGACCCAGAATTTATATTTTGATGAGGTGAGAAGCTGGTCTTCACCCTACTGAAGTCTCTTCCTATCATGAATTGGTAACTGGTGGTCCATTTAAACACCAGCTGAACTGAGTCAGCGCGGTGCTGAGTGTAGATGGCCCACCTGAGGCCTGTTGCCAGCATACAAAGGAGACCAGCAAGGAAGACGAACATTGTGGGTTTTCCTAACTGGTGTTGTTTGGAGTCATTGGTTCTCCTGGAAGAGCTGGCTCCCCTGATATAAACTCGGCTGTTCTCATCTGAGGAGCTCGGGACCTTATTGCTGAGAATGGCTGTGGCTCACTTTGGGGGAGCTCTGGTTCTTACACTGAGCATCGCTTTCTGGCTTTGGAGGGGGAAGATGTTTGCTATTTAATCTCCAGGAGAAGGTTGTCACACTGGGACCTCACTGTCACTGAGGATGGCTGTAGTACTTTTCAGGGGAGCCCTGGTTCTTCTTTTGAGCATCACTTCTTAGCTTCAGAACAGAACACTTACCCTGCTGGCACGGATCCTTCAACCCCCTGGCGTAGACTTTCTAGTGTCCACTGCTGACGTTTGGACCTTCCCAGCACAAATCCACGAAATAGACTTGCATGAGTCATTGTCATGGGCTTTAGATTTTTAGCTGAACTCATGCAGGTTATTGCCATGGGACCCAGGGCCTTGGCTGGATTTTCTAGCTCTTTAATACTGTGGTGAGACTTCCTACATTTTCTTTGTATTTGACTCCTTGAGTGTCCATTATAAATAATACTATAAATTATGTGTCCTGTATGTAATTGTTCTCCTTGCAACCCCTGACTACAACAGTTCCCATATATGGCTGCTGAGACTTTGGTCTTGTCAGTTCACCCCAGCTTAGCTGGTTCTGAAGGCCTGAGTCAAGTGAACCAAATTTTAGAGATGGTTTACAAACTAGGGCATGCATACGTTTCACACTAAAGTCATTCTGGTGTATTTATGCTGACTAATATGGGCATTGTATTTCAAGTGGACTAACTGCAAAACCAAATTCATTTCAGAATTCTACTTTCATAGTCTAATTCAAAGGTTGGAGGATCTAAAGGGAATGCCTAGAAAAGATGTTTACCTGGTGAATATGAAGAAACTCTGCTTGTCCAACTCTATGCCCTGAAGGCCTCTATCTGTCTGCAAAGATAACAGTATCTTGAGGCATTTCCATTAGTTGGACCACAGGTCTTCTAATAGCATATTTTGCTTCACTGTTGAGATATGAAAAATGACCCTGTCTGACAACAGCTCTTTAAAAATTGGTTATTTTTGAAGTCCACCACATGTCATTCATTTTATCTTTTTTATTTTTATTGATTTTGAATTAATTTCTGTTACTATACCCATCTTTAGGGTTATAACTTCAGATCTGAGAACGGTACTTAATTTAGAATTTCTGTCATTCTCACATAGAGGACGTAATGTAATCCTTCATATGGAAGATTCTTTCCAGCTCTTCCTAGTTGTTTTTAGCTTTTTCCTTTATGTCTAATTTTGTGCAATACAGTAGATATTCTCATATTTCCTGTAAGATAGAACTCACATCTAAGTTTTTCCAAACCAAAAATAAACGTGGAGCTCACGGTGTGTCTGTACTGAGACTGATAAGTTGGTGACTGAGTTGATATCCATGAGGAAAAAGGACACTAAAGGAAAGCAATGAAGTGACCCTCGGTCCCAGTCAATTCTTTTCCTGAGGGTCACTTAACCAACCTTTAGTTGTTTCATTAACTAGCGAAACCAATGGCTGGCTTCAGGTTCACTTGATAGTATTTTTATCCATGCAAGGTCTGAGCAATGCTCTGTGATTAGCTTGGGACAACTGACCCTTTGCTTTGAGCTGTGACCTCCTTTACCTATAACTAAGTTGAATGCCGGAAAATACACATTATTCTAAAATATAAAAAATGTTTTCATTCAGGGTTGACCCTCACCCCACAGAGCAGGAACTTGGTAACGGTGAGAGAGATCCCGAGGAAGCCTGGGGTTTGGAAACAATTCCTCATTCTCAGTATTACTGTTGGTATTGAATGTTTTTCTAATATTAACCCTACCTTTGTAATTTTTAACCTGTAATGAACTGTACAGAAATTTCATATAAATTATAAGACTGCATACTCTTCAAAGAGCTACTGTTTATAGATTGGTGGAGTGGTTATAGTTTGAATAAATTCTGGGAAAGTTCATGTGTTTACTATATAATTTAATTTAGAAGGCCCCAAACACATTTATTCCTTAAGGACCTCTAGAGTGTTTGGTTGAGAAAACAAACCAAAAGGAAAGATTACTACCGAGTGTCTGCTATTCTTTGAAAGTGGCAGCACTTTTCTTATCTGACCAGAGTTATAAGCCTGCAGCTAAGTGGCTGGTGTCCCAAGTCGCAGGAGTTGTTGGTGCCATCCCGTTGGTACTGCTAATTCCTCTAATAATCCCCTCATACTGTTTCTACATAATGTAGTTTTTATTACTTTGAATACTTCCAATAATATGAAACATGAAATTTGGATTTTCTGAGAGTAAAGTAAATCCAGGTCTAGGATTCCTAGTCCTGGTGTCTTGGCAAGACACAGAATGACTGCAATTTTAACTCCAAGGCCAAGACAGTATGTTCAGTACCACATTCTCCTCCAGAGCTTTGATCCCTCGTTACCAACAAGAAACTCATATCAGTTTCCCTTGGGCTTGGTGATGCTTTGAAATACAGAAGACCAAGAACGTGATGTCGTATGTCTTCTGAAACTGGTACGGAAAAAATAATATAGTTGCTGCCCAAATCTTTTCTTAGGATTCTCACTCTTGGGATCAGCTAGTTCCTTGAGTAACTTCTGGCTACATGGAGAGGCCGCACGGAAAGTTGTTCTATCTGATCATCTGTGTTTACTGCCAGGCGTGTGAAGGAACGATCCCCAGTCACAACCCCAAGCCTCCCGGTCGCCTCCATTCACCCTGTCATCTCTGTTCACCCTGCAGCAGAGAAAAGCCTGCCTTTCTGTGCTTTGTCCACTCATTAGCCATGTGGTCTATGGGCAGAATAAATTCTTGTTTTGTGCTACTAAATTTTGAGGTAATTTATTCCAACATAATTAATAAATGGAAGAGGAAGCAGCATGCTTGGATATTTAGGTTTGCATGAGTGGGAGGATGCGTGCGGTTAAGTGGTCACAGTCTCTGAATAAAAGTAAATTTACAAAATTAAAATTATTATTATTTTTTTAAATTAAATAAATTTTTATTTAAGAAAAATTTCAGGTGATTTCTGTAATACTCTTCAAGACCACTTAATGAGGTTGTCTTCAAGATAGCCCTTTTTTCAAAGGAATTTGATGCTTAACCCACTCATTCCATCTGTCCACAATTCTTTTATCTCCAGTTGAATTATGGACAATGACAACGTTAAAACTCCTTATCATCCAAATTTCTGCTGGCAATTTGTATTTTAGGAGTCTAGAATTTGAAGTGTGCAAAGTATTGGTATTTTGTCACACGATCTAGATTCTGTATTATTAACCATTTGTAATACTGAAAGTATTTTTCACTAGTAGACAAAATGTTACAGGTCTCATTGAAAATTAAAATTATTGAGCTGTTTTAAATATTTGTATTTAAATATATATTAAGTCATCTTAATATTTGCTATCATGATTTTTTTCCTTTTCTTTGTGACAAGGTCTCGCTTTATAGCTCAGGCTAGCCTTGAACTCCCTATGTAGTCCAGGCTGGCCTCAAACTCATGGAGATCCTCCTGCCTCAGCCTCCTGAGTGGTGGGATTATAGGCTTGTGCCACCACACATGGCGCTACCATGATTTTGACAACTTTGTCATATTTTCATGTGGACTTCATAAGTTTTCATAGTATATATATTTATATGATGCATATAATTTGCATATTGTTTATAGCATATAACAATATATATAACCTTTTCTGAAATTTGTATCAATTCACTTTTTAAACAAAAAATTCTTAGGGCTTACCTACGTAACAATATCCATGAAATTATGGCTTGGATGACTTAGTCCTATTTATTAGTACACTTAGAAATAAACATATGATTGGCTGGGGATTTAGCTCAGTGGCATAAGTGCCTGCCTGGCAAGCATGAGGTTGTGAGTTTGATCCCCGGTACCCCCCAAAAACACAAAAAAATAGAAACATAAGATTATCTAAACTCGAATGGGTTTGTTTATTACCAGTTGGTGCATACCTCAGTTTAGGAAAAAAGTGTCCTTCAATTTTGGAGAACATTTCTCACATCCAACCAGCAATAACGGTGTCTTCTAATCCTTAAGTGTTTGGAATGTCAGCATTTAGGTACTACTGGCCTATGATAAGGAAAAAAACCCATAATTGTGATTTTCATTACTTGGAAGGAGTTTTAGAATCTGCCTGTATCTGTGTCTAAAGACTTCCCATAGTTTCTTACCTGGCTATTTCAGAAATGGCTTTAAACACCCGCATGTTACACAGTTGAAGCTCAGCTCGTGTGCAGCTTTCTCCTTGTATCACGCTGACGGAGACATGTGCCTACCATCAGGGGCCCCTGCTGGGAAGCAGAGAACCCAGTGTTATTTCTAATTCTTCTGTTTTAGAGAAGCTTGGAATTTAGTGTCTCAGTATAAGTTCCTTTCAAAGTGGATCTTGGGAGCAATTTTACTGCAGGGAACTCAGCACGTGCACACATCCCCAAAGTGAGGGAGCCCAATACAAAGCAGGAATAGCTGCCACCAGGAAACATTCTCCAGTGGGTCACACTGCAAGCACATTATGGGTCATTCTGAAATGAACTGCAAAACTATCTGCCAGGAAGATGGAAGGTGGAAGCCTGTGGTCTGCGTCCTCTGTTACAGCAGAGTGGTCCCATTTCTGGGTGCGTGTTAGCCGCACAGTCTATGAGCAGGATGCAGGGTTGTTTTATGCTGCTGAGCTTTGAAGTCATTTATTCAGAAGTCCTTGATAAGCAGAAGAGGGAGCAGGATGCACACGAATGCAGACAGAGCAAGAAATCACGGATCGCCCTTGTCCGGGCTTCCCAGAGGTCCTAGAAGCAGGAAGCTGAACGTGTACACGTCCCCAAAGTGAGGGAAAAGCTTTTCATTGCGTCTCCAGGAAACTGGCTTGAGCTTGTGCGGCAAGGAATGGGAGGAGACAATTTTGAGGGCATGCACAGTGTGATACCTGAAAATCATCCTTAGGACTCAGTTTCTGATCACTCAAATGAGAAGCCTGGGCAGAGGAGTTTAACACTGTAGCTCTGGTAGTTACATCTAGCTCCCCACTGAAGTAGTGCCGATGTAATTCTACATTCCTCAGCCCCTGGACAGGGAGACCAGACCAAGACAGGCTGTGCCGAAAAGACATTCACACTGTCCAGCTAGGTGCCAGAAGCAAAGACTTATCTACTTTTCTGGTCCCCTGAGTACTTAGCAGCCCCGGAATAATTCTGAACCAGGAAAAGCAGATCCACCATAAGTGAGTAGGTACCTTTTCTCTTAAGCCTTATACACAAATATTACTCAATCACTGGTGGCAAATGTCTTTACTTCTTTTTATTTGGAAGGTGTGTACTGGAGTACATGCCATAGACTTTGTCAGTGGGATTCTCCTCTCTCTCTCTCTCTGTCTCTCTCTCTCTCTCTCTCTCTCTCTCCTTCCCAGCCCTTTTAGAATTTTTTTTCTATCTTTAGACAAGGTCTTGCTAAATTGTCCAGGCAGGGATTCATTTCCTCCTGCCTCAGCCTCCCTCAATGCTAGAATTACAGGTGTGGATTGCTGTGCTCCACTCTGTTCAATTTTCTTGACCGTGCCTTGATTTTGAACCCTAGTGAAGGCACACATGAAAAATGACATGATTTTGAAAGCAGGCATCTAGAGAGAATAGTTCAATTTAGGATTTTTCAGCCTTGACATTATCCTCTGGTGGTTCATTTTCACACTAGTCATGTAGCTGGTGATTGCTATTTTCAAGTTCTAAAAGTAGCAACTCTTTTGCCAGTCTGTGCTTCCTACTTTTACCCTCACTTTCTGCCCTGCAGTTCCCTCTACCTCAAGTGATTCAACTCTGCTTATGATTGATGCTTGTTGAAAAGAGTCTGGAACATAAATTTCAGTTCAGTTTCATGGTGCAAATCGTTCAAGCTTCAGGGATTTATGTCTTGGTTAATAAGGATTCTAGAAATTCAACCCTGAATCCACATGAAATTGAAAAAAAAAACAAAGTAGAACAATTCAAGTGAGATGTATTCAGTTTTTAAAACAAGCATTATACTCTATATTCAAACTTCTTCTTTTCATTTCTTAAGAAAGCATGAATTGCTTTGATTTTAGGGGACATTCAGAAAAAAAGTACAAAATGACCAAATTTCATTTTGTTTATCAATTTTTATGCAAGTTCATGATTTCTCCATTTGAGGAGGCAAAGTGGTTTTGGTTTTTAAGTTTCATTTTTTTAGTACATATCTCTTGCATAATGATTACACTAGTTGTGGAGAGTTGGTGCATGTATGTAACACGTTAATGCTTTTTTTTTTGGTCTCCTTCCCCTCCCCCATTCCCTTCCTCTTTTGGTCCCCTTCCCATTTGCAAAAGATCTATTTTTTCCTGAATCAGTGTTGGTCAACATTACCACCAACTTCGCGATGAAATATATGCTTTCTGTGTATCAAACCTTCAGTTTCCTACACCCGCTGCATTCATTTATCCTGAAATGCCTGGCCTTGTAAGTGATCACCATGATTCAGTTTAGAGTGAAGAGAATTGCTCATTTCCAGCTTGTGGTAATTATTGGATGAGACTTAGATTGTTCTGAACCCATGAGAGCAAATCGTCTCTCAGTGATGGAGATGATGGGTATTGGTTCTTTGATCTCCTCTCCTCTGCTCTCACCACACTCTCCCTACCCTTTGAGCTCTGCAGACTGGAGAATAATCTTCCTGAGTCTTTCCTTGAGCTTAAATTTCGTATTACACTGAAGTACATAGTCAGAAGCTGGCTACCTATATGATTTTTCTTAGATCTCAAAGGAAGGCTGATTTATCATTGCTTTCATTTAACAACCTGAATAAGTGTAGTGTTTCCTCAAGCTTCAAGCAATCTTCAGAGCATGATTTGTTATTTCACATCTTACAGTGAATCCAACTAACCAGCCTAAATGTTTATACCTGGAAACAGAAACAAGGGAGTATTGAATAGCTTCTCTAATTTAAAATGGACAGTGTGTTTCAGAAAATATTAGAGGAGCCACTTTTCTGAAAAAATGTGGTTTGCAAACTTTGAAATAATTTTAGTGCTAAAAAATCTCAATAATCTGCTTTCAGCCATTACACAAGCCAAACTAGTAGTTTCTTTTAGGAATTAAAATCTAATAGATCTGTTCAGCAGATTGTTTTATATTTGCTACCTGCAAAATGGCATATTTTCTGGAAAACAGGCAGGACTGAAAAAAATCAATTCATTTCTCTGCTATTCTCTGAGAATTAACCATATGCATTGCCATTATAAATTATCATGAGCTTAAATTCTAGCTTTAAGCTTAAGCTATTGATAACTCTGTTTTTCTTGCTGAGTTTATAGTGACTTCACCCCTTATAACAATTGTTATACTGTGTACACAAGGAAAAGAAACACAAGAAGTGTAACGATAGCAGTGATTGCAGCTTACTGTTTTATTTGTTTTCACTGCTAATCTGCTGATGAACCTGTAAAAATGATGAAGACAACATCCCTGACATCATCAATGATTGATTGACTTTAAAAAACAATAAGTCTTCATTCATACTGTAATAAAGGTGTCTGATCATGTTTAAATTAGTACCATTGTGGGTTGGTAGCTTGTCGGCTTTGTCAGCTTAGTGAAAGAGAAACTATGATTTTCATCTCTTTGGTGAGATAATTTTTGGAGGTACCCAATGGGATGGAGTAAGTTAGACCTCTTATTACCTAAAAAAAAATTCTGTGCTCAAAAAATATTTATTTCCTGGCTTTCTGGAGCTGATAGGAGATATTTTCCACCATCCCTTTACTTGTCATTTCCAAAATCAGTGAAAAGTTGAATTTGGACAAGATAATAACCTACAAAAATCTCTGTCACTTCAGACATGTGGCAGTGGGTGCCACAAGACTACTGTGGGTTATCCTCCTAGTGTCTGCTTTTTTTTTTGGCAATTACTTGATTGAATGCTCTTCCATTGCAGCCTGCAAATCTTCTGCTGGTGGAAGCCTGTAAACGACTCATACACTTTTAAAACAAGCGAGGCAGGCCCTGTGACCAGGGACTCTGACCTTCAAACACCAACTGGGACATTCTAGGTGGTGGGAAGAACAGAGTCACAACCTTGTGGAAAGTAGTCATCTCGTTAATTTCCCCATTCCTGAGAGCGCTCTTGCAGTCACTGAGGGCCGGTCCCTGGGAATCATACTCCAGCCACAGAACAGCCTCTTGTTTGAGTGTGTCATTATTTCCATCCAGATGAATGATGCTTTTGCTAGGGGACTTCTGATGGGTTCTGACATAAAACTGTTTGCTTTGTGGATAAGTAAAACATCACCTACCTGAACAGACCTCAAATGCATGTAAATCCATTATCGTCTTCCATGTAAACTAGTTTACTAAATGAGTCAGATCTTACAGCTTTGTTGAAGCAGAAAAATCACTGACTGCTTAAACTATGTGGAAGTGATGTATTTTCCAAGAGTCAGAGTTGTAGACTCACTGGCTCTGCCAGCGGAGCAGAAACTTTTGAAGCAGTCGTTTTTGTGTTCAGAACTGACTATATTGTGGTGAGATGAGGTAAAGAAAAATTATATCCTTATAGTTCTCCCAAACATAAAAGAAAGAATCAAATATTACAGAAAATTTTTTACATATCTGTTCATGATCAGCAATGATTAAATGCCTACTTCCTCTCCCCTGAAAAGCTTTATCTTGTCACAGACAATGACCTTGGAGAGCCCTTAGTTTGCCCTTGATTAAAACACATCCTATGTATAAGTACGTGTGTGCAAAAAAAAAAATACATTTTGAAGACATTAAGCAAAATGGTAGAAAGACACTCTAACCTTCCAAATTAAAATTATAATAATTTAAAAATTAAGCCTGTTCCACTGGCATATTTATGAGTCTCATGAGACAATATTATGTATTAGTATTAGATTAAAAATTTTAGGAATAAAGCTCACCCAATTTATTTAGAAAGGGTCTTGAGTAAAAATGCAGTTACACTTAATTAGCATCTCCTTTGCTTCACTAATTGAACAGAAAGGGAGGGTCCCATTGCCCTTCAGCTTCCTGTGTGGTTCTTGTTTTGGTCAATTCATAAATGTGACAGCCAGTTCAGACTTTGGATTTGAGTCTTTATGTCTTTTTTCCTAGTAGGTCTTGTCATCTTGAAATATATCAAGAAAGAACCTTCCCTAATAGAAGCCCCGTTATCTATGGAAGAGTGACTGATTAAATTGTGCTTAAAACATATTAAATGCCAATGACAGCCCAAGCAGGGCATGGCCTTGTAATCCAGCCTGGTTAGCAGGGAGAGAGTACATGATGATAGGAGAGAGGTATGTTTGGGGTTGCAGTCAGATTGACGCTCATTGGATGCAAGCAAGATGAATGGGGATGCAGTGTGGGCAGGGATGACCAATCGCTTTGAAGCTGTCCACCACCTCCTTAAGCCAGACTAACTACAGTGTGGGAGACTTATGATTTAGTTACCAAACTACTAAACTTCTTTATGAGGGGGAAGGCTTCTTAAGAGACAATTAATGTGTAGATTCACAGGATGTTCTAAGGCAAGCTGGTGTGAGCCAAGGAAGCCAGGCACCCCAGGGAGGGAGCCCCACCCACCAGCAAGGGTGTATAAAAGCTCTGGAGGCTGAAGTGACATTCAGAATCCAGAAGCAAACTTTAGAGTGATACCTGCTGCCCTGCACTTGGCATCATGTCCTTCAACTGCTCCACAAGAAATTGCTCTTCCAGGCCAACTGGAGGACGCTACACTACCCAGGTCCCAGTTGCTACCACTGCAACCCAAGATATTGATTGCCTGGGTGGCATCTATTTGCCCAGTTCCTTCCAAACTGGCTCTTGGCTCCTGGACCACTGTCAGGAGACCAGCTGCCAGCCCACTGTTTGCGAGCCAACGTGTTACCAGCGAACTTCTTGCATCTCCAACCCCGTCCAGGTAACTTGCTCCCGGCAGACAACCTGCTCGACTCCCTGCAGCCGGCCACTCTCCTTTGTCTCCAGTGGCTGTCAGCCCCTGGGAGGCATTTCCAGTGTCTGCCAGCCAGTGAGTGGCATCTCCACTGTCTACCAACCTGTGGGAGGAGTCTCTACTGTCTGCCAGCCAGCCTGCGGGGTCTCCAGGACATACCAGCAGTCCTGCGTGTCCAGCTGCCGAAGACCTTGCTAAGCGTCTAGGATCCAGGGAGATAGTCAAGACTCCGTGCCCTGCCAGCTGTGTTTCCAGGATCCGCCAGCGTGCTGCCTGAACTGCTTCCGCTCCTACCCCATTCACCTCATGTCTGGCTGCCAGCCAGGCACAAGCTGCCTTTGGCACTCTGAAATTCTTCTGACTGGCACTAAGATTATTTAAGGGTTGATCCCTGGTGCTGTGTAGGCCTCTTGATGTTTCCAGAGCCTGCAGCACTCACAGACCAGTCCTGATGCGTTTGACATACTTTGACCTTGCTGCTGTGTCTCCTGGCTTCTGCTTTTGTCTCTCAAAAAAGGGGCTTGTCTTGCTATATTCTTCTCAATAAACCTGCATTAGTTGGCATTGCAAACGTATGTCTCAACAGAGTTCTTTATTTTTAAGAGATTTTGTGGTCTATGAATCATTCTTTGTTGTTCAGGGTTTGTGTGTGTGTGTGTGTGTGTGTGTGAGCTTAGCATCTTGGTTTAGTCATCCAGTGTCATGGGTGAGCAAAAGATTATCTTTTATTTGTTTGGAGAGTCTTTGGATACAGGCTGCAGTGAGGGCTGTGAGAGTGGATGGAATGATTTGTCTTTTGCATTTCCCTCACTAGTTAGGGGCTCACAACATGACTTCCACAGAAGAAAAAGAAAAATTACTAAGGAGACAAGAGAGCAGGAAGGCTGTACAATGAAGAGGGCCATGGATTAAGGTTTCAGGGTGGATTAGAGGTTCAGAGTCTTCCGTAATCAGAAGAGCACGGTGGACATCTCTGAAAAAAATCATTGCATGGTCAGCTACGAAGGAGGGAAAAGGGAAGGAAGGCATGAAAAGAAAGAAAAGTTGGTTTCCAGGCTCCAATGCTAACTGCATCCAAAGGGCAGCTGTACTTTCAGCCTCCTCAGTGACCCTCAATGAGCTTGGAGTCATTAAACGTCCCTATTTGAGTAAACCTGAGCAGGAGGGACTATTAGGAATCTCGGAAACAGAGCCAGAGTCCTGCAGGGCCCCACGGACGTCCACGTGCTGACCAAGCAAACCATCTGGATGGCTGAGGTGTCCACGTGCTCAGTCCTTCTGCTTTTTATTAGAAAGTAAGAACTGGTACCTATTGGTTTGCTTGTGTCCTTATGTTCCATTTCATCCAGAAACACATCTCTATATTTTCTCTTTGCAATCTCACAAGGAGAAGCAGAAGCAGACAGTGTTTATGGAAAATGGAGATGGATGAGGTGCCCGTGTCAGGAGGAATAGATGGTTTTCTCATCGTGGGAGGTGCTCAGAATCTCTCAGAGAATCCCGCCATGAGTCTCCCTTGTCAGTGCAAAATGCTTTTCTGGTGCCACTGATGGTTTTCCAGAATGATTCCAGATGATTCCTGTAGAGCAATATTTTCAAGTTTTCCTTTTGCTGACTCCGTTCTCAGGGTTGCCTTTAGCAAAGAAGTATTTACTGTGACTTACAGTCCTCTCTTGCTGAAGCAAGACATGGTTTTTACAATCTGCGACTCTTTTTTTTCCCCCAAAAAGGGAATACTTTGGCTTTCAGAAATGCTCTGGATTATTCTAAAATACAAATCACTAGCAGAGCTCTCAATAGTCCTCTCAAAGCTGTGGTTTAAGTGACTCTAATTTATTCTTAATTTCAGTCACTTCACATACACTTTGGAAAAGTCAGAATTTATCAGAGGTCTAAAGAACACTTTTTAAATCAGTTTTGTTTTTATTCTTCAGTTTTTTAGGTTTCAATAAAAATACAAGAACAGAGACACTTTCTCTTTATGTTTTGTCTAAATTGCTAATCATTTTTAATAAGTGACACTGACATATTAATAATACTTAATGATGTAGATGTTATGGTATGGTATTAATAAATAATTGTTTGGGCCATTTATCATGGGAATGTGAAAATGTGAAGGATGTAATGATCTTGCCAAGCCATTTAGTTGCTTTTATTTCTGTTTTGGGAATCATTTTTTAAATATGCTATTAGAGCTATTTTATTTATACTTCAACTTAGAAACTTCTCTCCATTCTTTGCCTTATTACATAATAAATTGTAAAGTTTCAAAGCAATCTGAGAAAGAACAGTCTTTTAAAAGATAAGATTGTGAAGGTGTCTTTCTCTTCATAGCCTAGGGCCTAGAAATGCAATTTGTATCCAATATCCTGCAGCTGTAGGGGAAGAAGTATGACTTCTGCCACTTGGTTGCAGGCTTGCTTATGCCTGGAAACCCTGGGTAGCTCGTGTGCAAACCGGAGATAATGATAGTGTCTCCTGCCTCCGTATGCAGAAGTGAACCAAAGCAATATGCATGCAGTCCAGGTCTCAGCTGAGGCATCTGCCACTTGATAGTGGAATGAAAGTCGCTTTCTCTTTTCCTGTTTCCTGGACATTTTGGCTGCTCTCAACATCTCAGAAGAATCTGCTAGTGGAGAGGTTGGCAGAAGGTGCCTTCTCTTTTCTTTGGCTTTAGAAGAATTAGATCATTTTATGGTTCATATTATACTTTTGTAGTCAGTTTCTCTTCCAGCTACCCCATGTCCTTTCCTTGATTTTTTTTAAAACAAAAATCCATTTATATGAGGCATTTATGTGTCTAACAGACTTCAGTGAAAGTTTGGGGTCATGCGAGACATTTATACAACAATGATACCAACCTCAAATTTCATTAATTGTTTTTACTTGGTGGAGTATCCATAGTGTAAAAGTTGCCATTTTAACTATTGTTAAGTGTACAATTTAGTGACATTAAATAAATGCACAATGCCCTACCTCTATCACCACGATTCACTTCCAGAAGTTTTCTATTATTCTGAGTTGAATTGGGCACTGTCTCCAGGAGATTAATTCCCCTAGCTCAAAACCAAATTTCTCCTGTCTTCCTCCTGGTCTGTGTTTTTTCTTTCCTCCCTCCTTTCCTCTGATGTTTTCAACACGCAGGAGGATAATTCTGTTGCTAACCATGCGGTAGGGGACAGATCCACCATGATTCCTGCTCTTATGAGCTCATAGTTCAGTTTTGTAGAGCAAATTCACTAGGTCTTTCTTCATCATCCTCTATAGATTACACTGTTGTCTTAGGTTTTCCTTGCCTTTCCAAGTGCATGTAAATTCTTAACAATGGCTTCCATCATATGAGTTCTCAGTAAATCAAGGTTATTATAATGCTTTTCTTATATGATACTTGCGTGTTATAAAACTATGATAGAAACTGAAAGCATGAGTTACTTTTATAATATTTGACTTTAACTGAAGAGACAGAAAGGTTCTAAAACTCAAAGGGATGTTTTGAGATCTGGTCGAATGGTGACCCAGATGAAGCTCCTCTGGGGATCTCTCTGAGAGTTGAAGACATCATATTTACAGAAGACATGTATACCCATGTTTCTAGCAGCACAGCGTATGGTAGCTAAATGTTGGAATTGACCTCTCTATCAGTCAACAGATGAATGGATAAAGAAAACATAGTGTATAAATACCATTCGTTACTACTCAGTGATAAAGAAGAATACATTGGAGTCCTTTGTAGGAAAGTTGATAGATCTTGATACCACAATACTAAGTGAAGTAGATCAGATTGAGAAGGGACATTTGTCAAATGGCAGGAGTGAACCGCTGCTGTGTAAGGATATAGCCAGCCCAGTGGCCTGTAAAGCCTGCTCACATAGGTAGATGAAGATCTGCTCAGCTCTCGGAACTCAGCCTTGTCAAGACCTGTTTGTTTTCTTCGGATTTTCAGAAACCTCCTCTCTGTGCTTAGGAACCCATAAATAATTTTATAAAATACTTTGTGCTTGTTTATACTACTCAAAAATCCTTATTAGAATTTCCAGTTTCAATCCCCCTTATAAAATGTGCCTCTTATATTTAAGCGCCCAATTATCAGGCTGTGTCATGAGTGATGTCCTAGAATCAAATTCAAATGAATTTTGATAAATCCAATTGGTTATAATATCATTCAGTCTATGAATTAAATTTATATTGTTTATTTTATATTTTTATGAATTGAGAACAATTGTAATTGGACACAATACCTATTAGCATGGGTAGCATTCATAGAACTATTAAAAGCAGACACAACGGGCGTGTCTAAGTTGTTTGGTACCTTATTATAAAAACGGATGGTAAAGGTGATGAGACAGGTAACCATTATGTTAATGATTGGTGACTTTAAGAAAGACTGAAGGTAGCTCGTGGTTAGGACCTGGCTATTGTTCAGTGTAGGGTTTGTCTTGTGATGCAAAGATTTCATAGATATGCAGTCACTAACACTTTCAAGTTTACATTTTAAATTCTTTTACAAAAAGGACTTTATCATTTTGGACTGGAATGCAAGCCTCCAAACCAGCTTTTCCTTCCATTAAGTTTTATTAACTTGTCAATGCAAATATTCTTAGGACTATATCAATTGCATAATGGTATAGAAAGGCATTTCACTAAAATAAAATATTCTTTTGCTAAAACATCTCACCGATTTTTATCTCTTGGTTAAGGGTACCTCTCACCATCTTTAAGTCACCTGCACTGAAATATTGTTATCAGACAGTACTCATTTTGGGCCCACTTTACACATTTAGTGAAAGACCAGGAAATATTTTCCCTTTCTAACTAGTAAGAACAATGCTGTAGGGTTTTTTCTTTGTTTTCCTGTCCCCACTGAGTAGGATACCCATCGCCTTACACTAGAGTATTGTGACAATCCCCTAATCTTGTTGTTTCACTTTCCTCTCTTGCCCCCTATGCACACCCTTGTCAGATCTGTCTGAATTAGTGCACTGGGGCTGACATGACAAAGTACTCCAAACTGAGTGGTTTGAACATCAGGTTCAATAATCTGTTCACCATTCCTTTTCCGTGGTAAATGATGAATACGAAGACTAAAACTCACTAGAAAGTAAAGTGATTTATCCTTAAAGCTTGCCCCTTAGGCAAAAGTTATGTCATAAGTCCTAGGATTAAGGGTTGCATTTATTTTCAATTTGATTTAATTAAACTGAGGAAAGAATTTGAGCTTGTTGGAAGCCTTTGCCAAGATGTTAATTCATGGACTTTGCCCTTATGGGATGGGATTCTGAATTGAGTTTGGAAAAATTTTTTAGAAGCCTGTGAGTGATCACAGATGCATATTTAATATTTTCCTGAAATCCGAGGTTTTGGAGGAGGAGCAGTCTGGGGAAAGAAAGATCATAGGACTGGGAGTCAGAAGGTCTGGTGTTGAATTCAGTTCTATCATGTGGATGTCCCAGAGTTCTTTTTGCTTCCTGGGTGAAATGGGAATGGTGACTTTGATTTCAGAATACATTGCTTATTCACAACGTCGTACCACCCCTTTACTCTGGGTAACTTAACTATTGCTGCATTCGGTCTTTTAAAAAATTTCCCCCAATATAGTGATATCCCATTTGGGATGAATATTTGGGACATATATTCACTAAGATATTTCATAACCGTTTTTGAAATTCATGTGTAATTGGAGTCCTGTATTTTTTGTAAAATTTTTGAAGTCTTATATGATGTGATATTAATAGTGTCACAGAAAAAAAGTTTTTTTCTCCAGTAAGGACAAATATTTAAGAAATTTAGGTGGAATTAATTTAATGTGATTTGTTTTCTTATTCTCATTATACTGTTAATTTTTTATTTTATTGAAAAACCAAATAATAGGAGAAGAACAATAGTTAATACATTGCATATTGTTATCTTCAGAGTAGTTACTCCAAGTACAAGATATGGGCATAAAAAATTCTCCAATCTATATTGGCACAAATCTTCCTTTTCAGTGAACTAAGAGACACTAATAGTACGGCCAACTTGCATTTTTCTCCCTTTTCCCTTTGTTCCTTTTCCCCATCCTAATTCCTTTTTCTTTAAAATAATTTTGTTCCATTTCACAATATTTATTGTACATTTTAGACCTTATTTACTCTTTCAGTTTTTCATACCAGAGTGGCAATATGACACTTATACATGGGAGTCTAATTTATTTCACTTATGAATATGTTCTACAGTTGCATCTATGTACCCATAAATGTCTCAAGTTTATCCTTCTTTATAGCTGAGTAGTACTCCATTATTTAAAAATGCCACATCTTTTTTATTCATTTCTAGGTTAATGGACACTTGGGTTGTTTCCAAGGTTTAACTATTACAAACTGTGCTGTTATAAATGTGGTTGCACCTATATTGTTGTGATATGATATTTTTAATTCTTCTGGGAAGATACCCAGAAGGGGAATAGCTGGATTGAATGGGACCTCCAATTCTAGTTTTTTGAGGAATCTCTACACTGATTTCCATAGTGGTTGTACCAGCCTGCACTCCCAACAATGGGGGAGAGGGGTTCCTTTTCCCCAAATCCCCTCCAGAGTTCTTAAATTGTTAGTATTTCTGCCCTTTAATAGGAATTTCTGCTAGAGGGAAGGCTCTGCTCTTCACTCATGCATGTGTGCGTAAAACCACAGAACCATTTTATTCAGGAACATACTGTCATTCTGTGAAAGGCATTTTTGGAGAAGACTGGAAGACAGTGCCTCAGAAAAACCAGCCCAGGAGGTAAATTTCATTCCTTCTCTAACATGAGATAAGGATGAGGAGAGCCAGACACTTGGATCTTAGTAGGAAAAACAGAAACTCCCCGAATGACTTGCACAAGAGTTGGTAGAGCAAAATCCTGATGGATCATTAAATTATTTTGTCATTGACATTCTGTGACATAAAGGGTCAGACAGGCTGGCTGATCAAATTCTGTGATTAAAAATCGAGCTGCCGAGCTCCAGTGTTCCATACGTGCCCCTAAATTAATACGTCTTTGCCATGATTTGCATGAGTGGCTCTCAGTGAGACTCGTGGAGGCTTCTCATATTGCTGTGCAATGGTAATTGAAAATGCAAAACATATTCATGAACAAACACAGCTGACGGAGCTGGGTAATGTTCTGGTGGGTAGTTCGGGCCTTTCAAAAGGATATGTGACATCTGGATGTCGGAAAAACCAATTACAAACACCAGAAAATTTTGGCATTTTCAATGGTTTTCTGATTTTTTTCTTCCCCTTGGAATTTATTTCTGAACAAACTCTATCAAGTAAATGATTTTTTAAAGTTGCTGACTGGTTTCTTCAGGGTCATTGGGAAAACTGATGGTGAAGAATTATGATTAGATTCTCTAACGACTCCTTGCCTTCTTATATTTCTTACTTGATGGCTTTATTCCTCATTTTATCCTTTAACTCTGCAAAGTCCCCTGATAAGAAATGCATCAGTGACAGGAGACACATAGGGAGTTTCTCATCATGCTGAAGTGCCCTAAAATCAGACTGTACTGGAATTACTTTACAGTTTGCTTAATTGTTCATTTAATTATTAATCCATCCATGCAATATTTATTGAACATTTGGCAGCATTTGGGCCATGTTTCTATTTCATGAAAATTCTTGTAATGGGGAGAGAGGTGCCATCGTAGAGACACATACATAAGGTCCTGCGGGAACTATAGAGTTAGTATGATCAATTTTGCTCCGGGGTGGAGACTAGGGGAGGATTGTCTGAGGAAAGTACCTTGAGTTTGTTCTTCAAGAGCCATGAAGTCCAGCTGGGGATATAGCTCAGTGGCACAGGCACTTGTCTGGCAAATGCGAGGTCATGAGTTTGATCCCTGGTAAGAAAAAAATTAAAAAAAATTGAGCTGTGAAGTCATGAGGTCTACTTGTATGCAGTGAGAGAGAATGGTTTTGTGTGATGGTGAACTAAGAGTGGAAAGGAGAGTGGGTTCTCATGGATTAAACAGCGCAATCCCGATTTGAAGGAGATAAAAGTTTATCTTTAGAAAATGGTGAGTTCCAGTGTGGCTCCAAATAATGTTTTGAGTGAATGTTAGAGAAGGAAAATATTGAGTAGAAATGTACAATTTTACCTCTGCAAACTGTGAGCTAAACAAACCTTCCTTTCTTAAAAAAAAAAGAGAGAAATGCACAGTTTCTATGTAGGGTATCTTCACTATCCTGGAAGGCATTTAGTCTTTTGGTTAAGTAATGCAGAGTCATGGGAAGGTTTTAAAAAAATGCTCTTTATGTGATTAACCCAGAGAGAATTGGAGCTCAAAGGTAGCTTTGACATTTCTATTCTGGTACACTGAGTAAATACTGAAAATGTAAAAATCATTAGGGTATATTTGCTATGTATAGTGATTACCTTCATTGTGGAGAGCTGGATAACAAGATAGCCAGATGATTTGAGGCATCTGCAGGAAATCAGGTAAGTATGAGCAGGTGGGCAGGTCCATGGTCCTTCAGGTTTGTAGGCTGTGCTTTGCCGCTGGGGGTTTTTTCTGTGGGAAAAAGTATGGGGTTGCTGAAATTCATTGAGATTAACACGGAGATTGCCTCATGGCTAAATTTCGTACACAGTTGTCCCTCGGTATCCACGCGGTGGATTGGGTCCAGGACCCGCCTTTCTTGAATATCAAGACCTGGAGATTCGGAAGTTCCTTGTATAAAACAGCATAGTACTTGCATAAAATATACATATATTTCTTATATACTTGAAATCATTACTAGGTGATGTAGTACACTTAATACAATGTAGCTCCTATTAAATCGTTTGTATAGAGTTGTTGTAAAGTATTATTCAGGCAAGAATTACAAGAAAAAAGGCATTGTATGCTTAGTGGAAACACAACTTTTCTAAAATGTGTTTTCAGTCCATGGTGGGTTCCATTTTGTGATGCAGTCTATGGATACAGAGCATGGGTCATGTTTGTATTGATCACTTGCCCCATCTGGAAAGAAATTCACAAACATCTCACAAACCATTGTAAATTTTGTATACTATGAATAATACTAAGTGTTAGGATGTCATTGGCTTGGCAGTGACACATCTAAGTAACAAACTAATAAAACTTATTGTGTAAATAGCAGTCCCTTGAAAGCATGTGAGTTCAATAGCTGTTGTACTACCCACACTTTGAAAATGTAGTATGGTCTTCATGTAATTGGTGGAGATTCTTTAATCCCTGCACAAATTAGGTAAATCTGTTAACCAGGTGGAAAATATTGCTACTTAAAATTCAAGTAAATGATTTTCTAATCAATTAGTATGCGTGTTGAGAGAGAAGGTTCTTAGGTGGTTGGAACACTCTTTTCCTCTTGTTCTGCTTTTATTTTTAATTACCGCATAATAATTGTGCACTTTTATGGAGTGCATTGTGATGTTTTGATACATGCATTATTGCACAATTATCATATCAGGGTAATTAGCATAGCTACTATATTAAACATGTGTAATCTTTTTGTGGGAAAACACTCAAAATTTTTCTTGTAACTATGGGTCAGATTTTTAGTGAGCAGAAAGGTGTCCTTAGACAAAAAGGGGACATTAAATTCCAGAAATTTGTTCCTCCTCCCACCCCTTAGTTTTCTCTTTTGACACAAGAAGTTAAACTCTTTCTTTAGGAACGTGCTCTCTAGCTCTTCAGTTACTCTTGTAACTTCTCTGGAGCTTTGGTTTTGCAGTTTGCCGTACAAGAATTAAATGGACACATTTGGATTCTTCATTGGGATTTTCTTTCCCCCAAATCGGTTTCTGAGGTCAGCAACTTTAGCTGTGGACGCTGTGAGTCAGAGACCACAGCTTTCTCTGTGTGTGCTGACCATGGCACGTGCTTCTGAACCCAGCAGCCAGTGACGGCTCGCAAGTAGGTCCTGAATTCTCAGTCTTCCTTGACGGTACCTTCGAATCTACATTGCTTCAGTATTGCTCCACTTAGTTTGTGCATCAGTGCTAAGAAGCCAGATGTGATTCACTCAGAAAAATACTGTACAATATTGAAAGATAAAACTATTTTCCTGACTACTTAAAAAAAATCATCCATTTTTTTTACTTTCTCAGTTTCCATGCATATTATATTTTTTAGCAACAGAATTCTTTTTCTCTCTTACTGCTTAATCATTTTGCTTTCTGTGTCTGTGCCTAGTATTTTATTTCTAGATAAAAGTAATACAGTTCAGTTGACATAGTTAGTACATACTGTTATTTATTTGTATTATTTTATATAGTGGGCCAAATGACTGACATTTGCTCCAAAAAACACTTTCAGGGGCTCAAATGAGTTACTCCATAGAGGGCATGCTCACGATACATATTAGAACTGTGACATGGTCCTTTAGTTCTTTGGATATCTAAAGCAACTCCTTTTTCTCTTCCTGGCTCTTAAAAATGTCCAGGTGAGTAAATCTGAAAAATGCTGAATGCATGAAAGTTAACCTGGTTAGTTTCCTGTAAATTCCATCTTAGCTTTAACACGATGATAGGCATCTCTAACTGTGGAGCGTGACTCAGAAGGCACCCTACACTCCTCTTCTTTTCCTAGGATATGTTGGAGGGCCAGAGTCCTGTGAAGTAACGTTCTGTAAAGCTACGTATGCAGTCTGTCTATATACCAAATGATATGAACAGTCTTGTTTAAAATGTGGCTTTCTATGTTGGCTACTAAATTAATTGTTATTATTAATTTTCAAGGTGATATCATCTCAATAGATTATTCACTTTTCAGGGTTGAGTTCTGGCCCACGTACTCCTTCACTCTAGCAGGACAAAAACCATTTTTTATAGTTTCTTTCAATGTATATGTCATTAAAGGGTTTTATCTGAACCAGACATTTGCTTGATCTAAATGGGTATATGTGCCTATCCAACCAATTTTAATTACAGAATCTGATTTTATATTATAGGTAAATGAAATCCTATCTCGTGCAAAGATGAAGTTAGCAGTTATTGTTAGTTCTTCTATGGAAAAGATACACCAAATTGCCTAGAATGTAGTGCTACCTGGATAAGCAAGAAGAAATGATATATTTTGTTATACTTGAATGTAATTAACGATTTTTATAAAATTCAAAGTAAGAAAGGATTGAACAAAATTTGACAAAATTTGGGAAGTCTGAATACTGCTTGAAACATGCTGAAGCTTTTCCATCAGTATTTCCCATGCATTTCTGCACTGAAACCATCTTGAACAAGGGAACTTTTATTTTCTTGTACTGGTACCACCTTCTCCCAGGCCCCCATTAGCTCAGGCCTGACTATGCTGATAACTGGCTGGTGCAGCTGCCCAATTATAATGCATTACTCAAATTAATATGATCATATCAATTATCAAAGTGTAATTTTCCTAAGCTGGCTATCAGTGACCTATGGGATCACAATTACTTTTCCAGTCTACATTTGATCACTAGCTCATATGAATTGGACAATTCACATAAAACAGAAAGTTATTGATGAATGACTTGAGCTAAATATCTTTTCTTTTTCCTTTTCCTGCTGCATTTCTTCTCATGCTTCAAATTGGCACTGAGACGTTAAACTTCCATGATCATTTCCTACGGCTGCTGTAAAGAATTACTGTAATTAAACCATCAAAGTTTATTCTCTGACTGATGTGAGCATGGGAAGTCTGAAATTAAAGTACAGGCCTGGTCATGCTCCCTCCAAAGTCTCTAGGGAAGAAGTTTTGCTTGTTTCAGAGCCTGGAAGCTCTAAGATGTCTGGTTGATAGCAGCATTGCTCCAGTCTCTACTAACTTCCCATGGCCCCTTTTGAGTCTCTTGTCAGACCTTTCCTGGTCTCTTATGAGGATACTAATCATTAATATTAGGGTTCACTCCAAATCCAGGATGGTCTCATCACAAAATACGTAAGATCTGTGAAGACCTTATTTCCAAAAGAGGCAATATTTATGAGTGTTGGAAGTGAGAAAACAGATATTTAGTTTTGAAGACATTCTTTAACTCACCATTATATCTTCCTCAGTCATTCTAGTCTGATTTATTTGGCTAGCAGTTGGCTTAAGTTAAATCTTGTGCAAGCCATATAAGAAGATAACATTTACAATAAAACAATTAAATGGGCAATTTGCAAAGATCATGTATTAAGAAGTTAGCATTTGATTCTTTTAATTTAATTGTTTTTCAGTGATAGCTACATTCCATATAAAGAAGTAAGACTGTTTAGCTTTCCTTCAAGTCTTGTCTTAAATTGTTTAACTACGTATTCCATTTTCAGAAACTGAGGAGTAACCTCTATTTTTAACAGTTGTAAAATAGAACTATATTTAATTATAAAACAGAAGCCATTTAAAAATCACATTTCTTAGCAACATAATTCTTAGAGAAAAATAATTCTGTAACACTCACAGAATTATCTCTGGGCTGAGTACAGATGGAAAACCAAAACTTGGCACTGAGTTTTATTAGAATTTCACACAATTTGCAGTAGATTATCCCAGTGATGACGTATGCGGTAGTCATGGTAGGCTCAAACACATTGCTATGGCAGTTAGAACCTCTCCTTCCTAAAATTCCTACTCTCCAGGCTAAGCTTGTTACACTTTGGTGGCATGAAGGAGCACAAGATTATAATTATTTCAACCAGCCCCAAATTATTCACATCCTGAGCTAATTTTTAAAGCTCTAAGAGAATGAGTCCTGCTGTGTCCAGTCTAAGATGATTCTCATTCTTTGATGATTTTCATTCAAAGATGATACTAGATTGAACACAAGGGCTTGCCTATTTTGTTTTTTTACCTAGACTCACCCTAAATTCTAGAATTTGTTGATTTAGTGCGACCTTTTAAAATTTTGACCCAGATTATTGCTCTGCCCACTGCTGCTTCACAAACTTGCCCCAACTGTTTTGGTCCAATTTTCCCAGGATAGAGGTAGCAGCAATGTGCTCATGAAGCTATGCAGTTTTCTTATAATAACTTCAACACGGGATACTGTTCTTCATTGGCAAGAATGAAACCAGCAGCTTCTTTTATTTTGTTTCTGTTTCTGGAAATCCCTAAATGAAAGAGAATCTTCTGAATCCACTAATTTGACAGTATATGTCTGCTAATATAGTACTTATAAAAACATTCCCAAGTCTGCCTCATGAGATTTAATTTTTAATTTACAACCCCTTATTCATTCCGATTCATTGAAATTTTCCTTTCTGTCCTGTATTACTTGACAATTATTTTTGACTTTTCCCCCTCCATGTAAAAATAGTGAGACTCGGCCCTGAAGGGAAGAGATACAGAATACTTTCTGGCCTGTTGTGATTTCTTATGAAGATGATGCTTCAGCTTTAGCTATATTGCTGAGTGACAGAGGTTGTTGGAGAAGAGAGGCCGATGAACAGGTAAAGCAGACATGGTCCAAGTAGTTCTTTCCCTCTCTCTGCCACTCTAAGGCTACATCCAACCCCCAAGTGGAGTAAAATGTGGAGTTTTTAATCACATGCCTCTAAAATACAATGTCACGGGTTAGAACCCTTAATTAAATCGAATGCTACAAAATTTTAATTTGTACTGATACATGTTTGCAGTACAATATAATTGCATTCCTTGTGGTGAGCTCTGGTCTGTGTACTTAATATATCTCGATTCTTTTTTTCCATCCCCTTTAAGCTTTTCAAGTTCTACAATTATTTATTTGTCTTTAGATCAATTCATAATTTAATAATGTTCATAGGACACTGTGATTTTTTTCCCCTAGGCAAAATGTGTACCAGTTGTCTCTGCATTGTTTATCTAGCAGTGCTCTGTTTTTCTTGCTAATTGATGATTCCACATTTGCCATTTATTAAATTTATAAATATGTTAGTAAATTAATGTTTTGAGGCTTATAAAATTTGATAATGTAACAATCCTTTATATGTCTTGCCTTAAACTTTGATTAGTATTATTAAAGGAGACTCTTCATTCTAAAAATAATTAGCATTTTAATCTAGTTAAAACATGCAAATGAAGAGATTAAACAATATGCAATGGCTTTTAATACAAAATGAAAATCCTATTCTTCCCTCATTCTTAGTCTTGTTCCTCTAGAAATTATTGTAGTTGGTTTTGTCAGTAATTTTACCCTTAGTTTATATTGTTGCTATTAATTTTTCAAATGTAATGTTCTCTACTGATTCCTTACTAAGGTAATAAGCATCTCTTACACAGCCCCATCAACTCATTCTGCCTATTTCGTTATCTAGCTATTATTTGATTGATAATTGCTTATTTATTAAGATCACAGACATTTTAAAAAGTCAAGTAGTAAGATATGGTTATTTTGCTTTTCTTAATAATTTGTAATTGTCCTTATTTTCTAATACTTTATTTTTTGGATACTTTTTGTTTTATTATATCTTTTTTTAAAACTGTGTTTTCACAAATCTCAGTGAGAACCTAGAACAATATCTTTTCTATCCTGCACCTTTATACTCAGACTAAGCTGATTTTACTCCTACTTTTGAGCTGTCCACTTGGAATTCCTTTCCATTACTCTTCCGTGTTAGGTCTACAATTTGATTGATTTCATGTCTTCCTCCCATTGGCTAAACTTTTTGTTTTGTTGGCACAATGATCAGAATAATCTCTAAGTAAACTTTATAAACTTTTGAGGAGATACATCTAAAATCATATTATATACTCATACTTGAATGATAGTGTGCACATAAAAGATTTTAAATATTTTTCTATCCTAATATGGACAATTGTGCTTTCTGTGATTTGCTGCCCGCTCTTTTTTGATGCAATATTTCTAGTATTGGACTGATTCTTTTTCGTTACTGTTTCCTTTCTTCCTTGGAAGTGTTTCCCTTTCCTCTTGGTATTATTAAATTTTACAGTGATGTACATATGAGCTGTGATGTTAAATATGGCTCTAAAGATGTTTGGTACTTCTTTGATTGAGAAGTGACATCCATGTCACCTGACACTTACTCTGAACTTGTGATTACTTGTCATAAATAAAATCAGACTGTATTGACAAATGAAGTTTACAGAAGCAACACTATTTGATTTCTGGATCATAGAGGGCTTTCTCCCTTGTTGCCTAGCCAATCTTGCTTTGAGAAGTGCCAGATCACTTTCAGGGACTACCTACCTCGTTTTAAAAACAAAAACAATGCCACGTGTGAAAGACCTGTAGAGATTTTCTGGTTGAAAACTTGAGGTTCAGTCCAGCCTTTTTTTTTTTTTTAGGTGAAAGTCTTTTTAAAATTTTATTTAAAGAGAGAGAAAAAAACCCAAACCAAACAAAACAGAATAAAGGGTAGTAACAATACAGAATTCCAAGGAAAAAAAGGAAAAGAACAACAACAAAAAAAACCACTAAGAAATCATTACTTGATAAATTACATACTGACATCTTGGAAATAGTTGTTCAAGTTACAAAATTAAAACACGTAAAGTAGACATTGAAACAGTGAGACTGTTAACAGTTCTGCTTCACGATCTGACAAATACAATAACGTAGTCATCCATTTTACACACTTTAACATACATGCAATTATATAAAAAGGGTAAAATTAAACACAACGAAACAGAACAAAGCAGATCACAAGAAAGCAATGTAAGAGACATAAATTTCAAAGCTAGACAATTGGAGATATTCACTATCTATCATATTGACTCTTGTTTTCTTCCAAGTAGTTGTCCATATCATCACATACAAGAAATTCCCATGAAACAACATACTATGGAACTGATCTGAACAGGACGAGGAAGGCGTTTTAGGTCTTCAAGACCAGACATTCGGGAAGCCAAGAATGGCTGTCATAGTGTTTCTCATTCTCTTCAAAACAGCTGTCCATAGCTTTGTGTGTGTTGAACTTAAACAAAACAAAGCAAGCTAAAATCACTTTGAACAAAGAATGATAGTATTGCTGGATTTCACATCATGACATTATGGAATCAGCACTGGGTACTGTAGTGTCTCTTTTTCTTCAAAGTAGTTCATTTCAACATGCGTTATATAGTTCTTGTAAACTGTTTATAAGCTCTACACATGTATGAATCTCTAAATGTATATCTATCCTTTCTGTATTAGAGGGAAAAACAAAACAAAAAAAAAAGCAAGGCAAGACAAAACAATTCTTAGAAAAGCATGAAGCAAAAAAGTCATTTAAAACCACAATACAAGGTGATATACAATGGTTACCATGATGTCTCAGCAGTGTATAACAACATTAATAAAAACAAAGCATTGGAGACATTATAAGACTTCAAAAGCAGGTAATAATCAAACCAGAGTGGGTATCTTAGTGAATCTTGTCATCCTCAGTGTAGTTGCCTATACTCTTAGACTTGATGGTATCAATCATAACAGATTTGAATAAAATCAGTCAATACAAAACAGCAATCTAACAAACCAGATTCAAATAAGATCAGCCATAATATGACAGTATAAGTTATACAAGGCTTCAGATTAAGTTGACAGGAAATTAAGGATAATTACCATAATACGTCTTCTTATTTTTGGTATAGCTGACCATGTCCTCAAGTCTAGTGTAAGTAGTCAAACTGGAACAGCATGTAATCCATCCAAGCAGAGTAGTGAGAATAATGTAAATTTTAAATCTTGTTACCCTATTAACAATATCTTCTGCCTTCCTTTTTTAGACAATTCCTCCCCTTTCACTCCCATAGGGTGCACTGCTTATTTTGGGTCCCACTGCCTCCCTATACAGAGCATCTCAATGGATCCTGTCTCCTGATCTACTTTGCCTGTATTTCTTTTTCTTAGTATATCGAGGCCCTCTATATTAGAGATTACAGCCAATCTTCTCTGCCTCGTATCTGCTGTTCTATTTTTCTACCATTGGTTGTCTATTTTTCTCTTTCATTCCACTGTCTGCCCCGTTCATTGAGGCCTTTCTGCCACTGTTCCTGAAATGCTCATATTCTTTTTCTCTCTCTCTAGAATGTCTTTCAGTATTTTTTGTAGGATTGGATTGGTGGTCACAAATTCTCCCAGTTCCTCTTTGTCATGGAAGCATCTTGCTTCTCCATTAATCTGTAGAGAGAGTTTTGCTAGATACATCAATCTGGGCTGGAGGTTGTTCTCCTTCAGGGCTTGAGTTACTTCACTCCAAGCTCTTCTTGACTTGATGGTTCTGTGTTGAGAAGTCTGCCGTGATTTTGATGGGTTTTCCTTTATAGGTGATCTGTTTCTTTTCTCTGATGGCTTTTAATATTCTGCTTTTATATTGAATTTCTGGTATCTTGATTATTATGTGTTTGGGTGTAGCTCTGTTTTGGCTGTAGGTGGCTGGAGTTCTGTATGCTTCATACATCTGCATATCATTTCTTTTTTCTATGTTTAGGAAGTTTTCCTTAATAATTTCTTTGAATAGCCTTTGCAGTTCTTCTGTTTTGAGTCCTGCTTCTTCATTCACATGCTTTATTCTTTTTTTTTTACTTTGTATATTTCTTTATTCTGAATATTTTTTTAGAATTTTATTTTAAAGAGAATAAAACAAAAGAGGGCAGTACAGACCAGATCAGAACAGGACAACATAGGCAACACAGTACTTTACATTAAGACAACTGAACATCAACTGTAAGCTATCACAATATCTCTTACTCTGCTATAGTTGAGCATAGTTTCAAATACAATAATATCAAACATAACAAAATAGTATAAAGCCATGCATAGAGTGAAAGAATTACAGGGCTTTCTGAACCGAATAACAGAAAATGATCAATGGGCACTATAATATCTCATTTTTGATAGAAAAATTTTGTTTAAACTATCACACATATTCAAATCCCAATAAGACACAATGTGATAGATAGAACCAATGGTAGTAGAAGAATAGAAGCATGGTAGGACTTCTAAGAAGGATGATATTAAATCAGCAATAGCTGTCATAAGGTTTTGTTTTCTTCAAAACAGCTGTTCAAATCATCACACATGATATAGTCAAACAAAACAGAATAAAACCATTCCAACTGATGATTGAAAACATTGAAAGGCTTTAAAGCTATGAGATGGGGACTCATGCTTACCATAAAATCTTAACCATTCTCTTAAGCGAAATAAACCAAACTTACAAGGGTAAATACCGTATAGTCTCCCTAGTACACATGCTTTATTCTTAAGTTATAGATCCTCTTGACATTCTCTAGCCTTCCTATTGTTACTGTCTGCTCCCTTGTTATTTTTAAGAGATCTTCCCTTTCATGATCACACATTGTAAGCCTGTCTTCAAATTTTGATAGTCTATCTTTAATTTCTTTCAAGCAGCTTTGCCAACTTTCAATGGAATTTTTAGTTTCCTGGTAATCTCTTTGAATCTGCTTCATGAATTCTAGGTTTTCTTTATATTCTTCATTGACTGTTTGTCTCCTTTTGTGTTCCTCCATTCTTATGTGTCTTCTTGAGAGGTGCTTAGCCTTTCTTTTATTAATCTACTTATTTCTTGTTTAACTTGAATTAATATTTCAGTTTTGATCTTGTTTATGAGGTCCCAAAGATATCTCTCTATGCCCGCTGACACTGTGTTTGATGTTGCATGTTTGCTGCCCTCAGTCTCTTTTGTATTTACCTCTCCTGGATCAATATTCTCAGGGTTGGGGGTTGGGGGCCTTTTCTTATTTCTCTCTCTTGTCATGTTTTTGGTTCCTTCCATACAAGTGTATAGTGTAATTCCTAGCCCCTTTTCTTGCTGGTTAGGGTTCTTCTGGAGCACTCAGTCTAGGGTCTTCTCTTCCCTCCAGTCTACTATCAGGGACTGAAGTGCAAGCAAGGGCAGTGTATGCTGGCTCCTCCCCTCTGGGCCAGTCAACCTTCTTGGGCCTTCACTGTGTCAGTGTGTGCTGTGCTTAGGGAATTGGTTTGTCACAGCCCACTGTGTCCTGGCCAGGAGCATGGCCCAGTTCAAGCAGATCCTACCAATCTACTCTTCGAGGGGAGCAACCAACTGAAGCCACTTCCTTACAGAGTTAGGCCTGTCCTGCCCAACTCCAATATGTCGTCCAGTTGGTTGCCCCTTTCCCGTTGGAGGGTCTTATTCCCATCACTCACCGTGGGTTGATGCTGGTCCCTGAGAACTGCTGGGCTCCCTGACCTCTGACTTTGATGCGACTGTGGTGGGAATTCACAGTGCTTTTGGGCGGGTGGCATGTAGGGCTGGTTCCAGGTGAGTTGCACACAGGGTTGTTCAGCTCCATGCTCTGGCCGCTCAAGCCAGTTGCATCAGCACAGGTTCGGTCGCTTAGGTTGATCTCAGGCATGAATTCACGCGGCTCGGTGAGAGCTCTGTGCTCACCAATCTTAGCTTCTCTAATTGTAGCCCCGGGACCTCATATTTGAGCAGTTTCTTTCACTTCAGTTTCTTCCTGGGTTGAGAGAATCCATCTCCCTCTGTTTCGGTCTCTCCAGGGTGTTCTATTCTGGCATTTAAGCTGTCTCGCTCAGAGAGGCTCCATATCCTGGTACCTACCAGTCTGCCATCTTTTCACCAGTCCAGTCTTTAAGCTCATCCTAGCCCAAGTGCCATAGACAGGAGTAAAG